>KN716735.1:29877-61350 GCA_000816705.1 Dictyocaulus viviparus | reverse complement strand
CTAGCCATACAATGTATGCTAATCTACCTTAAAATTTACGTTTTCTATCGCTACACCTATTCATCTATGTCATCTGTATTGTCGTGTTCTATCCATTTTATAATTTTTGCTTCCCGTCTATCAATCCCAGTCAATACAAATGCTATGCAGATTCTTGTTTTACTTTTAACAATTGTTTCTCAAAACCGATTCGCTTGATTTTTTGAGAATTCCACATCTTTTTAACGCCCTGTGTTCAAGACTGTTTTAAAGAATTAATATGAGTGTTTTTTGCCTTATCATATGAATAGTATGTTTTTCAGAGGTAGCTGAATGTGAGGAAATGCGTCAACTAAATGACATGCACGATGATGAACTTGAAAGTTCCAAGGTAACTTTTATAAAATCGGATAAGCTTTGGCGTTGATCAATCCGTATCGCGTGTCGCATTAGTGTTCAACGCGATGTAGTGGAGGAGATTATAGACGAGCGTGGCTCATACAATGATTTGAGTTGACAGTGTATCTAGTAAGTGCTATTTATCTTACACAAATTCCTCTGGCACCACTTTACCGACACCAAAAAGATGGCGAGCTTGGTAGTAGTCCTGGTGGAACCTTATCTGTGCATTAGTATTAGTTCAGCACCACCACTGCGCCGTACATCCCCTAAGGTAATTGTTATACGCACTACAAATGCAATTATTATAATTGTCACAAATTTGGGCAAACTGAGGTTTGTCTTCTATAATCATAAGATAAAGGCATGAATTCGGAACATAGTTCTTTGTCCGTTGATAAAACAGTACATTGTATACCATTTTTCAATATTGTGAGAAATCGATGTATCGGTTTTTACATTTCGGTTATTTTCTCAAACTTCGTTTGTCGTATTAAATCGTTTGAAAAGTCTTAAAATAGATTATTTCCCACGTTTTGTTTTCATACACAGATACCTTGTTTTAGGTGCATGACGATTGGGATAAACGAATAATCGTTCGTAGTCAAAACCTGAGTCCCACTAAAGAATCCAAGCTACCTTGGCACACACCACCACCGGGAATGTACAAACGTGTTTGCGAGGCAATACATGGATTAGAGATGATCAGAGTCAGTCAGCTCCTTAAATTTTGAATACTATCATATACATAATGATATACTTCCTTCGAACTGTTCTTGACACAAAATTTGGAGGACAAAAGCATACATATTTCTGCTAGTTTCCCTTCATTGTTGATATCTGTGATATTCACTAAATTATATAGATCAGAATTTTCTTGTTACGTGTAGTACAAATACTGCAACTATTATAAGCTTTTTTTCTAAAAAGACGATTATGTGATTTTGTTTTAAAGTGCAGAAGACGTAGGTTTTTTCTAGGAAGGGGACAAAATACTAGTTTGCTTATCAGGTGGTAAAGATTCACTTTCTTTGCTACATATTCTACATTTCTATCTTTTGCGATGTCGGAAGAATAGAAGGTATGAGTTCTGGCTAGCACATTGGTCGTTTTGTAATCAGCTTAAAGGAGTTTTTAGCACGAATTTCACGCTAGGTGCAATCACAGTTGATCCCGGTTCTTCAGCATATAATCCTCGTCCGTTAATTGAATACTGCAGGTCATTGAATATCGACTACTTCTATGAAGAACAAGGTTTATATTATATGAGACCTAATCATATCTGATTCTTCTTTATCCTTTTTCTAATGTAAAATATGATTTATGAGTTGATGATGAATTTTATGGTTTGGTTTTTTACGGCGCCCTTATCGTTTTAGATATTATTGGTGCCGCTAAAAAAACAAAAGATGTGCGTTCGATCTGTGCGTTTTGCAGTCGCATGAAACGTGGGCGACTGGCAGCGGCGGCTCAACATCATGGATGGAACGTTTTGGCAATGGGTCAACATTTAGATGATGTTGCTGAAAGGTATGATAATTACAAATGAAAACCAACGAATCGGCGGGATTTTTCATACATGTGGATGCTTATTTATAGAAAGCATTGAAGAAAGGGATCTTTTATTCTGTTGAAATGAATTGATGGAAAAACATTTACCATAGTCACATTGAAATGAGCTATAATTTAGCATTAAGTTCTTAGCATCAAGCTTTAGCAGACTCTGAATTCATATGATTAAGGTCGCAAACTCTTGATATCACTTCAGCTAGCGACAACATTCATTACCCCTTATTTTGTTGCAGTTTCTTCATTGCTGCGTTCCAAAACGGTAATTTAAGTACGATGAAGGCACAGTATCAAACACGGTAAGCACGTCTATTCGCATTCCAATCAACATATCCTATCAATGTTCTATTTATTGTTTTTTTTAGTTTTTATTTTTTTAAAACAATGATTTGCTTAATCATTTATCAACTTTCCAGTGATGGTACACTACGAGTAATCCGTCCACTAATATTTGTTCGTGAACGAGCATTGCGTGAATTTGCGGAAACACGAGGATTGCCTGTTGTACCTGAGAACTGTCCAGCTTGTTTTAACCAAGCCACTGAAAGACATCGAATAAAGCAGGTGAAGGATGCCCACTTTATGGTGATGTTAATCGCTTCAAAAAGCTCAATAAACAGATCTCTTCTCCGAATTCTAATCATTAAGTGTTCCAGCTATTGGCCCAACAAGAACTCATCTTCCCTAACTTGTTCAACTCTCTGCGTTCTGCCCTTCGGCCTTTACTATTGGTAATATTTGTATTTTTACCTAGCCCTCTTATATTTTTTAAACGCCTTCATTATTAAGAGCATATAGCATTTCCGTGGAAACTGGCTATGTGTGTTTGCAAAACTGATTGCATTGTCTTGCTTGAAGTTAGTCTGATTATTGGCAACAGAAATGAATTCATTATTTAGGTGGACTCGGCCAGCACTGACCAAATGAGAACATTGGCGATCGAGAACATAGTGAAATTTAATAGAAGTAAAGGCAAATAAAGTTAAACCCGCATTTAAACGGCGGACCTCTAAGTTTTTCCTACTGAAGATATTTGGCGTATAACTGAACACTGGTATCGTCAACTTTGAAATTGGACGTGCTCGTCAGCACTTTCACTCGTTCTTGTTGTATTTGAATTTTAGTCTACAATTTGGAAGAACGCAGAAACTCCTGTGTTAGTTTAGGCGATTCTATACGATCAGAAAGAAGAGAACTACACAGCTTAGTACGAGCCACTTTTGTGGACCCAACACGACTAAAGAAGAAACCAAAGTCTCCCAAATGTCAATGTTAGCTATAGAATAAAACATTTGGGAAATTCGTGTAAACCTGTGAAAGAACGTTATCCGAATATTGTTAGAGTTCGCGTTGCGCAATGATAAGAACCATAGCGACATATACATAACTTACACACGGTCAAATTTTGGCCCCAAGCCAAATGGTCTCCCATCTTTCATGGCTCGGTAAATTCATATCATTGTAATCTAGGAGTGTGAGCATTATTCACTTACCAACAAACTGAAGCACTCAAATTTTATGTGGACCACTTCCATTCAAATACCACTATTTCATCAATAATGCATAGGTAGCGCATCTGCACAAGGGGTAGATTACGACAATTCTCACCTATTATCCTAAGCACGGTCAGCCTAATGATACATTGCAGCAATCTATTCATAGGTATATTACTGTTACATACCTTTCGAAACAACACAGATCAACTCGAGGGTTTAATAATGCTATTAACATCCACTAATCATCACAGAAACTATACAGAAGAAACGTATTGTTGTGCTGTTAGCAACTGTAAACCAAAACAAATATAGCTTTATGTGCACATGTTCAGCGACACAAGTCACTACAATACAAAGATAATAACTGAGCTGTCGAAATAGCACGTATTTCTACAATAATTTCGTATATAAAACTGTTTATACATACTATTCTACAAAGAAGATTCAATTCTTTTTTCTTGAAGCTCGAATTTCTTCGATCTGAGCCTGAACTTTTGGATTCAGAGCAGTTTGTGGCTAAAAAACACCCTTTTTAAAATCAGATGAATATGAAGATGGCTTGAGACTCACAGATAACTAATTTATACAACTATTATATAATTACTACTACGAGACAAATGTGTAGGAATTCAGAATATGAACAATACGATAATGAAGTGCAGAAGCTTACAATCATAATCACTACTTTCACACTTTGTCAACGATGTATTGAACTTTCTCAGAACTAATGTTTGAGATACGTATACACCAACAAAATATTTCCTGCTACCATATTGCACCGTATTGATGAATCACTGTTATATTATAGCGTTCTATACAGATCTGATAGCAATATATTGATCACTGAAGTATAATGTTTAGTTCGGACTAAAAACAGAACTGTTGACTATGATTAGAGAATGTGTTTCCGACTACTTTACCGCTTTGCAATATGTTGAAACAGTAAAAAATGGACTTCATGATTACCTTCGGACGAATGTTGTCTAAATTGGCCAACACATACGATGGATATGACAGAAATGTGCCAGCAATTAATAAATAAAGCACAACCTGAAACTAATATAACGTTATGTAAGTATGCTTTTGTAAGCTAACGGAAAAAAGGAAAATTTTCAATTGACTTAACTAAGGTAAGCAACGAAATTAATTGAATACACTTCATTATGAAAGAACAGAATACACCCATGTGGTACTCTGTACTCAGAAGACCCATACTCACAGTGTCGTCACAAATAAAAATAATTATTGTCTAACCCATGTCTTTATATTGGATGTATTGGCCAGTAGAGATAAATCACACAACATATCCTTAATTTTTTAATAGGTGCTGAAAAAAGAGTATGTCCCCTAACCATAATTACAATACGTCCAAGCTTTAAGGATCGGCTCACTCAACCTCCCTTCAAAATCTTCAGGAAGCACGTCTTAAAAAACCCAAGAACAAGACCTCATATATAAAATGAGGAATTGCTCTCAAAACCTATAAACGAGCAAGATATAATAAAATCAAAATTTAACTAAGATGATGACAAACGTTTTCTGTCATGGATGTAAAACGCATCGGTGGTGTTGATTCAAATCCTTTATGCATAGCACGTCGCATCAGCGGCACATGGTGGCGCAGAGATAGAATAGCACGGTTCATTTCTGAACGATAGTAAATATTCTTAGTAACTAAATGAAATAAACTCTGCTAATGATAACGAAATCACGGTTAGTATAATGGATAAGAGCTCACGGCTTAACGATCAATTTTACAATAGTCCAAATAAGAAGAAACTACAACATATTATAGTTTATACAAGTATATATTACAACATCATAAAGAATACAGTGATTAGAACAGTGATAGTTACCACTGTTACATAATTGCCTTGTATGTTACAATATGTCAATGTGAAAAAGCTCAAGTGACTTCATATGATAAGACAGCTTAAGTGACTACATTTAATAACTCCAACAATAAGCAAAAAGAAGTAAGCCAACTAAATACAATCCATGCCAACTGTTAGGGAAGGAAGACATTAAATCGTTTCGGGACCTATAATACGTAGTGATATTGCGGCAATTTCTTTAAATACGAGAATACGTAGTGATGTAAATGAGCTATATAGGACTTTCCAGTTTGGCTGTTTATTGATTAGTGTCATGTGATAGCAGGTGTGATTATCAGTGCTTTTACATAAAAGTGTGAAGAATTGGCTGGGGATTCTTCTTTACTTACACCGCTTTCCAAATGGATTTGTAATACAATTCTACCGGTAAAGAACTACTGATATTGATAAATTAGTATGAATTTGCACATAAATGATCTATGATTTGTTGTCAACAATTCAAACTAATTCATCGCACTGATTAGCCATGATGTCATCGAGGTAACCATAGTACCGATGCATTTTTTTGTCTGATTTCCTGCAAAAAGTCAACGTCAATCTCTGCAAAGTTAGGGCATTGTTGTTGTATGTTTGCGACATTTAACAAACCAAGTATTTCGAAATCTTTGCTGAAATAAATAAACATGATGATATACTAATCACGTATGTTACTAACACGTAAAGTTAAAGGACGAGATGTACTCAAAGTGTTCATTCAATGCAGTTTCCAAATGAATGATAAAACGAATAACTTTGTGAGAGTATTGTGTAGTCATTCAGTAGTGACGTTTAATTTCCAGAAAACGACCTGATGAGTAAGTACCACACTAGTGCTGCTATGGAAAGGTGTAGAAGTAAAGGTCAGCATTCATATAACTTTGATTTTTTCAGAAGTTCAAATTCACTACGGCAACTTAGTGTTTGTGGTCACGATGTTCATACACTACCTTTCGAAAGTCCTCATAACAATGACAAATGTTATAAGGTATATTCACAATGATAGGGCTTTGAGACACACTATGTACATTATTGAAATACAAACGAACTACGTAAGTATTGATGACTTGTTGATCTACTCTAGACCACTGTAATGTGGACAACTACATAGTAGTACTTGCACGGCATTAATCAAGTATTTGAGCAGTAAACTTCATAATCTCCTTTCATCCGAACAGTTTTTGGTTTAGTGATGCATCGGATGGCACATTAAAATCATATGTTTCATGAGAAATAGAACCATTTTAACTCTAATGCATAAATTTTGAGGAGTCTTATAGGAGTCTATCTCACTTATTTACGTCTGAATAAAATAAATAAAAATTGAATCAATGTAAAAAGATGAACTAAATGAATTATAGTATTACAGTAAGATATGGAGATTTTAGAAGTTCATGATAAATTATTTCACTCAGAACTGAGGTGTGTTCACGGGAGGCATTTTAGTGTAAAGATTTTTCAATAACAAAATGTTTTTGATCACAATTTTCAGAGTGTATAGCTTTTATTTACTAATAGTAGTAGATTTAGCATACAAACATAACACCATGTAGCGAGTGATAAACGTTTGCAAATAATTAAGGTACGCTTCGACGTTGATCAGTCCCTGTTGAGAAGTGTTCGTCTTTAAGGTGATATCTTCGTGACTGAATGAGAACCTGGTTTATACTGCTACTTGAGTTGACCACTTCTCATCACGTTTTTGCTCTTTATCTTGCCCAGATTTGTCTGATGTCAATTTATCGACCTCGAGTGATGGCGGTCTTGGTATGCTTGAAGGCGGTTGCGAAGCTGGGCTGCGTATCACTTCCACCACCACTTCACCATGCGCTCCAGTTTATAAGTAATAGTGATTCATCACAGGCAAAAATGATAACTAATCGCTCATCATCAATCTGGATTTGTAATATATAGTGGCCTACCACAGATAATGGATGGGAAGCTCATTCCCTACTGTATCTGTTTTGGTTGTAATATCGCGATATACTGGCATTGCATAAATTCCACAACATCTGTATTTTCAACGTATTCTTTAAGAATTAAAAGATCGTCGAGGCATTCTTATATAATGTTTATGTGAAATTGCATGCTGTTCGAAAATGGAAAAGTATAAAGTTCATTGATTGGTTCTGGAATGGCATAAAGATTTTCGAAAAGTCGTCGAGGCATTCTTATATGATATACGTTCAACTGGGCTGTCAGATAAATTTCTAGCATAAATAAATAAACAAATAAGCTGAACATACAGAGAATCATTTTAGCTTGTAAACTGATAAGGTAATGTAGTAAAATTGCTTAAAGTGACATATAAAATACCATTCGAGTGTACGAGAATGAGATAAAAATATGTGAGATAGAATCCAAGAATTAAGTAGTTGATCAATTAACTGCTCACCTCAAAACTTACTAGCTTCCACGACAGATCCTATATTAAATTACTGCTGCTCAGAAAAACAAATCAATATGGCCATCCTTAAGCTCCAATTTGTGACGTTATTACAACCCTCATTGTATCTTTGAAAATCAAAAAGCTAATGTCATGAGAGGACAAGAAGAACCCATGCACGCTACAAAATAAACACTAAACTAACTTCCTGTTCGTAAAATTCAATCAGCAACAATTCTTTGTAACTCATATGCCGTACTCTTACTAAATACACCATTGGCGTAATGCATGCATGCATGATCGTAGGTTAAAATTCATATTCCTATTAATTGTTGTCATTCAGTTAATAGTTGTTTACTGAGGTTAAATTATTAATATGAAAATTAACAGAATAGCTTTGATGCTTTCATTTTAGAGGTGGCAGCAGTATTATTGCAGTATATTTATATTAAGAGTCTACTATATCAAATATTTACCTGCTTGATGTTTTGTGTTAACAACGTTCCGCATACTTCTTCTTTATAATGCCGCTCTGATGCAGTAGGTCATAGTAGATATCACTCTCCTTGATCAGCACGGAAAATTCGAGAAACTACGTTTGAAAGTTTTCCAAGTGTGCAGTGATGAACGTGATCTTTTGAAGAATTCCTCTACGAGCAAATTTATAGTAGCAAATGTCTGGCCATTTTTCTATTTCTATTTTCTATGTATTGTAACATGTTGTGTTGACTAAATAGTTTTTTTAGTGAAAACCAGAACGATGCGCATAATTATAGGTAACAATCACGTACTACGAGACTTATCCTGCTAATTTTGTGAGTAAATTAGAGAACAGTGATGATTCAGTTCTGTTCTGAAGTACGCTTTCGAAAGATTAAATCTAGCATTAGAACTGGATTACATAGAACGAGCTACTGGGACATATCGAAGTTAAGTAGAACTTTTCAAAACGCGCTTTCTTCGTATCAGTTGTATCCATTTTTGGAATCGGAGTTCACAAATGCTGACACTTAATCTCTCCCAGGAACATATCCCGTCCCATTAATGAGATGATGGAGGTTAGTTGATTCATTCACATGACGACAAGTACGCCACACTGTCCGTAGTTCAAATCTTTGTAGCCGTCAAGTATGTTGTAATCGTGTAGCACGTGATGGCGAATGAATCAAACGAAGTTAATCGTTAATCTTATTTTCCTACATTGTAATTCTGAGTAGTTTCGATCCGAAATTTCAAATCAAGAGACGGATATCATAAGCATATCCATGAATAGATAGGGGTGTGTACGCATATATGTGTAGATATAGGTATGCATTCCCACACTTACATGCACAGCTTTGAAATGCAACCGTAGTAATTCATCAGACTATTGGAATTTATCTCTCATATTCATAGCATTCAAAGTTGTTTATGTAAACAGTCGATAGTGGACAGAACAAGTATAATTGGTAGAACCAGCAGTGGAAGAACTGTCATTTGTGTATATTTTGGTAGGATGAGACCATCTCGAATGTTATATGGCTTTCAAAATATGGTTGACGACTGTTGTGTAAAATGCGTATATTGGTCCTGCGTATCTTTCATTAATTAATTACCATGTCGTCATAATTTTATAGTTCACTTAAAAGATTAGTGGCATTATTTTCTATATCAATGTTCATTTGAGGTGATGAGATGAATAACCAGATAAACAAGTCTGGATCTTCGCCCTAAACAACAGATGATGGTAAGCAACTAACTTGGCAAAAACAATTTGACCAATGTTTCAAAATAAATCGTCCCGGAATTCGCCGAATACCGACAATGCGATTTGTATAGTACCTGTGATGCGTCCGTAAGTGACAGAACGATATGGAGTGGAAATGCTGTTACTAGAATGAAGCTACTCACTGCAATATTACAAAATAATTGAGATCTTCTCTTTTCAACCTTGGACTTTGTTTTGAACCGGACTCAGTGGTCTTCTTTTGGTTTTTCCAATAACTGCAGAGTCCCTAATGTGATGTATATCCACCTCAGGATATGGTCGATTTGTTTTCATGGCTGCCAGTGTATGCTGTTCGAGGAAGAGTTTAGAGAAACAGAGTGCTCAAAGGTTGACACTGAAACCTATGATTTTGGAGTTTCATGTAGTATTCTGTTATAATGGGTCTGTCGAAATTACCGCACATTTGCTACTTATATGAAGTCTTTCTTCTCAATGATTAGAATTATTATTAAAGTTTGTTATATTGTAATGGTAGTGGGATGGACATTCTAGGTGGTATTCATCGCGTTAGATGTGAACAGTGTTTCTCTCGTGCTTAGCAAACAGATATTTCAGCAGAGATGCAAATGAAAATGATAAGTGTTTATATGGATTTTATGTATGTATAGAAATTTAAATAACTTACTTAGCAGACGTGGTATTTTAATAGAACAATAAAATTTAGTTCAATAGGCTCACTGTATACGGCTAACTCATGCTCATGAACTCGAAATTGTATCTAAATTTCCGCATAGTTATTTCCGAGTGTTTGACAGTATTAAAAGTTCTAAGAGATATCTTTCTAAACATTATTTGATTTGTCTTTTCCAAAGATTACTTCTATTTGTACCACTCTCGAAACCTATTGCAAACCTTATTGCATTCTTCCTAAATAATTCCTCCACCAGTTTTATTGACGACTGAATTGTCAATTCTGTGGATTTGGTCCGTAATGAGATGCTCTGACGTAGGCTTTCTAGGAACGTCCGTGGTTACGTCGATGGCAATGACGACGTTTTTCACAAACATTAATGCGCTTTACGATTGGTAATGAGAAGTTTTAGTGAGTATGTACGGATAAAGTATGAAGAGAAAAACGAGAAAATACAATCTGTGCATGAGTGGTTGGATATGTTTCACTAACTTCAAGACAGTGTGTGCAATAACTTTATTACGTGTTTAGTGAGTATAATGGCTTTGTCTAAACCATTATTACAAATATAATTGTTGATTTGGAATGAGAAGCGGGAATTATATTTAAAGAAGTATGCAAATTTTGAGAATGCAATACATGTGAGTAATGTGCAGTTTCATAATTTCTTGAAGTCCATTACATGCGATTTGCAGTCTCGAATCGATTACTAGGTGACCACAAAGACTTGCATGTTTTACGTATCTCGTATTTGTTCGCATCTCTCTTAAATTTTTGTAGCTTAACATGAAACAGTTGAACGATTTGATACTGAACTTTGGCAGATATGCATGTTTTCTAAATTATATCAAATTAAAATCGTTGTTCAGTTCGTTGATTTGCAGAAGGTAATGACACATTTGGAATCCTAGGAAAATGAACGATAATATCCGCGTTGTACCGTTTACGGATGAAGAGAAAGCTCAACTAAATGAGAAGGTTGTTCTAGCAGTCAAATTCTATACTTTTCAATTTTCCAAATTCCAAGTTTTTTCAGCAAAATAGCAAATTTGTACTAGTAGAATTTTATTGATCTGCCAGTAGAATTTGTATGAGTCACTCCATATTGTCACTCAAAATCGTTCATTAGAACAATATTTTTTGGAAATGAGACGTCATTTCAATATGTGAAATCAAACTGCTACTATAGATCCTCTGGTAACCTGTTATTATTATAGGTTCAAAAGATGAAATTTTCTCGTCCTCCACCAAAACTTCCTACAGTACGTATACCTCAGAAAATTGGGGGTCATCAAACTACTGATCAGCGAAAAACCACCGAACACTTGTCAGAGAGTATGATAATTTCAGTTCTATCTACATGACGTAGTGAAAAATATAATAACCTAGTCCAGCTTATTTTTAGAAAAAAGTGTACTGATTGATGATAACGACGTGCCCTGCTTCGAGTCCGCAGAAAATTTAACTTCAGTTTCTCACAGCTATTCCCACGGGTTATCTGATGAAGTGTGTTTTCCCTTTTTCTATTTAATCATGACAAATATCGAGAATAATAAATGTTTATTCAAGCTTTCCAGTAGTTTTTTGCCGTTTTTCGTTATTATTTCTTCTCCATAATATCTTCCGCTATCCTCTATGTTATATCTTTTTATTCCTTATCGTATTCTAAATTTTATAGGTTTTCCAACTATCCTGTTCAAAATACATTTGTGATGGTGATGACTGGATTCCAGATAGCTCAGATCAAGGCAAAAAAAATGTTTATATCGTTTTTCATTATTTCACGCCAATTGTAGTGAGGTTTTAGAGCGTTCCCTTGAATTTTTGTGACTAAACCTCTAGATGTTTTCAGATGATTCCTCTAACCGACCAGACAATATGCATGGTCCTACTGGTCAATCTCAGCTTGATTATACT
This sequence comes from Dictyocaulus viviparus, assembly GCA_000816705.1. Classification (NCBI taxonomy): domain Eukaryota; kingdom Metazoa; phylum Nematoda; class Chromadorea; order Rhabditida; family Metastrongylidae; genus Dictyocaulus; species Dictyocaulus viviparus. The sequence continues at coordinate 49,334 of KN716735.1, read as the reverse complement.
TCTTCGAAAAGGGATGAACTTAAAGATTCAGTAGATGCAATAGAGAATAGGAAGAACAACAAAACTCCCAACTTTTGCAATATTTCGAAAGCATCTTATGACCTGATTTCTTCTGAATCTTCTTCGCTTAATCCTGTAGAAATGATTGACGCAGGAAGTCCGGTTGTGTATAGCCAAGAACTGGAATCAACCCTTAACCGCAAGCGAGGTGATCTCCTAGGAATTCCTTTACGGACAGAAAAGAATATTGGAAAATTTGAAAACCCCACGTGAGTTTGAATTTCAATTCAAACAAATGATATCATAACTTATACTCAATCTTCTAAATGATTCATCTTGTGCTTCGTAGTTCCCTCATTTCATTTTCGTTTTTTTGTTTTCTGGGACTTATAACGTGTGTAATTTTCTGTTATCATAGTCCCACTTCTTCAGCAAGTATTCAAGTAAGAAATTAGCGTTTTATAGAGATTTTTTGTTGTTTTATTTTCAAATTGAGAAAATGTATAATGTAGTCGTATTAGTAATGACGATTTGAAGTCGACTTTCAATAAAATTAATTCGTTTTTTGATATGAATCATTGCAGCTATAATTATTTATTTGTTTTACGTACTCTCACCTATTATGCGGGTTTTAGCGCTTTAATCGCTTTTTTCTGGCGCCACTGTCATTTGTGATTGTGCTTTTATACGTGGCGATAGTTGCTAATGAGAATATTTAGTGATCTGATATCTGTTTGTAGCTGTGAACTCAGCTTCTAAACGTTAGATGCAAATATGTTCACTTCACTTATCTTGCGAGTGCTCGTCCAGAAAGATGTTAACATACTCAGTTTTCATTCCATAAGTATTGTACATTTGTTGTCGACGCTTCTCTTGATGTGATCAAGTCATCTGTTTCATTTTTCCGAGTATTCCAGTTAATATCAAAAGAGATATATTTCGGGGCTCTAAATTGTGAAATCCGATTTGATATTGTGTTCATCTGGTATATAGAAATGACATTTGTTAAAAATTGTCGAAAAATTTGTAGGATCTTCGACGTTGTTGAAATTTCTTTCACTGAAGGAATAAAGCAAACTTGAAACCTTGAAGTTTTCCTGCGACCAGTTTGTAATATGCTGTCGGGCTTTCTTTAATTAGTATAATGAAGGTTTTTCAACTTTGGATGATGTTTGATATCATTCTCATTTAATCGTCCTTTGGGCCCGACATTGATTACAAACATCGATCAGACAAGAACGCCCTTCGACAGCGCATGCAGAGATCGTTGACCTACCTCAACGACTGGATTCTCTCAATTTATGTAGTCTTTAATACATCGTTAGTTATGCACCGCCTTTGGTTGACACTTACTCATTGCATTCTCTTTTTAGAATTGATTGTTATACACTCAAATCGCCTACTCACTCTCCCTAATGTTTTGAAAATAGTTCATTATTCTGATTCATTGTTTCTACATTCACCGATTCTTACTCTTTAATAAACTCTTGTAGATTGTATGTATCGCAAAATTATCGCTGTCACGTACTTATGAAAGCTCAACTGCCTATCCGCTTTTGCACTCAATCTTGATCAAGAATATTCATCATAGCGTGTCATGATGCTTATTAAATTTTTAATTCTGATTGACATTGGTCGAACTGAAGATCTAGGTAGCACTTTACCAGCTGTTTTTCATACTTTCAGACTCTACAAATGGCTGTCCCCAATGGGTGTAGTCGCCGGGCTTAGTTTTCGTCTGTTAATTTGATGTTCTCTGATTTATTATGAGCCCTCCTGAGAGTTGAACAGGCATTAGCTTGCCTTTCTGGATAGAGGGATATTGCATAAAATATCTGAAATTTGATTTCGTAAACACAGCATTTGAATACAATATAAATTCGTTATTAGCTAGACTTACGTGTGGAAATGGAAATATCGAATTTTTTCTAGCATGGGAGGTTCTGCTCTTTTAATCCCGTTGGGCATGCTAATTCAATGCATGGGAGTAACCTGCAGCAACTGTAATGTGATGAAATGTGACACTAGACACTTTACATTTCGTCTTTTGCAGCTGACGAACTTCTGACGACCCCAATTATTTTTTCATGTATTACTAAGTTGTTGATTATGTCATCCTCTTCGACAAAAACAGCTCCAGAAGGTTCTGGTTCCGTTTATACATTGTTGTGTTACAGTACTCTCCATAAATCTTTACCATAATTTCTTTCTTGCAAAGAAAATACGACGTATATTGTCAAAGTAATTATGCGGTTTCCGTGAAACCTTACCAAGTATTTCTTCCATAGTTGAACTAATAAAGCACTATGTGTTGTGTTTACACTATGCATTAATAGCAGCTAGAATACAATTTCTACATTGCGTTTGGATATAGCTCCCTAGAATCAATAAAAAGTCACAGTTTTTCCAACAAAGCAATTGTTTAATTTTATAGATTTTTGCTTTGTGTCAGAGTGGCTGATACCTATCACCCGTTTTTCCAATTAGTATTCATTTTGTTAACTACCAACAGGAATGAACTCGTTTCACAGTCTGTCAATACTTTAAGGTACGGTCGTCTCCTCTTCACCAAGAACTTTCCAGTGGAATCTATGAAGTATATAATGAACTCTGCTACTGAGAACCTTATGTCGTATTTCAATACTCAAAAATTGAATGGGAATAATACAAATAATAGGATTAAGAAAGGAACGATATCTAGAACCAAAGACATTGCTCCGTTGCGTAAAAAGGAGAAAGAAGAAAAATTAAATGTTACTTCCAATAAAAATTCAGCGAAATCTCAAAAAAGTCTAAAGACACAGTTGTCAAACGGGAATAAGAAGAAGAAAAGGGAGAGAAGATTGTCCATTGTATCGACAAGCTCCGAAGGGACCAAAAAATCATTCAAGATTGTTATTCGGCGGGATATACCGTCTGAAGGCGAATCTTCAGTCAAGACGGAAGATACATCTTCATCAACTTCAATCAAGATGGAAGATAAATCTTCATTAACTTCAATCAAGATGGAAGATACATCTTCTTCAACTTCAATGTGAGTGTTTTCTCAAAAGTGAAGTTCATAGTTCGATGAAATTGTGCTAACTAACTTATCTTAGTGATTTTTTTCTGCTTTTATAATTGTTTTCAATTTCTTCGTTGGGAAATTGCTTTTCCCCTTATAATTATTTTAGGGAATCGAGCAGCCAACATATTGATAATGGGGGGTCAATTCCAGCATCGTAAGTGCTTTAAAGAATTTTTTTTCTCACGACAGTTTTGTCATTTAAGCAGTTTGATGGAGGATGTGACTTCCGTTGACCAACAAGATAGTTTACGTGGAGTCCAGAAGGTGGAACCAATCGATGATTATGCAACTGTGGCGGCTTATCAGAAAAATTGTAGGCTTTTCTATCTTTAAGGGTAATATTCAGGAGGCTGTAGCACGATGTGTGTATCCTAGAAGAATGTCTACATTTTTAAAATTTTTAAAAGCAATCTCTGATGATAGTATTGTATATGTAAGTAGTAATTCATTGTGGTTGTGAATATTTTGCAGATTTCTCTTTCATTTATTTTATTGTGTTACTTCAACATTTTGCTTGACAAAATCTGCTATACTTATACTTTCAGCGGTAGAATTTTAGTCTTATTTAGCTGTCATTAATTCAGAAAATTTTCAATTTTTCCAGTGGCTCAAAATGTGGCTCATTTAGAGGGCGTAAAGAAGATGGAAAGCACGTAAGTATTGTTTCAAGTATAAAAATGGGTCGATCTGCCTTTTTTGAGTTAACCACAAAACTCTAGGTTGAGGCGAGACTCAAACCAGTTCCTCACAGATTTCCGGTTTGATATAATACCGATTGCGTAATCGACGTTCTTATTATGTACCAACTTAATGTTTTTCTAATTGCTGAGCCTATTAGCTATACTCTTCCGTTATGGTAGATAGACGAGATGCAGTTCCAAGTCCTTTCTGTGGCTCCGCGTTTTCTGGTTAAATAGAAAACGAGATATTTTGAAGCTGTTTCTTATATAAGCTCAATGTTTGCAGAATTATGATTCTCTAGCATTATCTAAAAATTAAAGTGTTAGGTGTTTCTTTATATAATTGTGATATACTATTATTATGACTGTAGTAAATAATGTTATACAATGATGATGTGGTTTAAGACAGCATTCGAAACTACCCGATGAAAGTTTTGTATCCGCTAACGAAGAAATTGAGGATAATGATGATGTTGTGATCGTCCATGAATCTATCAGGTAAGATGGTGCTCTCCGCAATCACAAGGTATCGTGGCTTGGTATTTTCCTATCCCTCCAAACGAATGATTTTTAGGTATATTATTTTAATACGAAATTAATGTGCTTGAAATCCACTTTTGTTTTTTGCTCTAATCTAAGCTCATAACTAGAATTTGTAGAACACTCATTTATTAGGAAAAAAGCCAGGAAACCTTTCTGGTGCAATCTTACGATCGGAGAAAGCTCTTTAGTTATTAAATTGGCTACCATGCTGAAGATGAACTTGATAGACATTGATGAGTCTAATTGGTTTGAAGTGCTGTATCGAAAGGTATGAAAGTTTCAGTCAACAAATATATATTTCATATAGTGTGTTTTAATTAGTATCTTTGTAAAAATTTTTACTGAGATATTGTGATTTTGTAGTATTCGTTAGGAATGAAATGTTACACGTAAACTACAAGGAATTTTCGCTTATCAAAAAATTAAGGGTTTGACAACTTCAAAGTTAAATTAGAGGAAAAGTTGACGAAATGTGGGATTCACGGGTAGAAAAATTCAAAATTTAGTATTAGTTTTTTTGGTAAGTTTTTCAGGCTCAACTATTTGAGAAACACTTGGATGTTCAGCTGAAAATGTATCACGAGAAGAAGCTGGAACTATTAAGGTTTCGTGGATTTCAAATAGCAGAGCGGAACCGATGTAGATTTTTGCTCCAGGCACAGATAGACGATACAATGATTCGTCATAATAATTTTTTCAAGTTCGTGTATAAAATCAGTACTGTGGAAATTACTGAATTGGTCCGATTTCCAGTGCACTAAATACAACAGCGCAAGCACTACTATCTACGTATCCCCGAATGCCTTCTAATGACAGTAATATGAGAGTAGGAAGTAAGTACAAGTGCTATCTGTATGTGTTAAGTTTCTATAATTGAATAGAATATAAGAATTTCTGTACTATGGAAAGTTCTTGAAAAAACTTTTTTTAGTTTTAGCACTAAGAACTTGTATAAGGTGTTGTAAGCGTTTTTGCAACAATACATTACAAATTAGAAACATAAAACTGGGTTCAAATGAGATTGCTGTTGAAATGGTCTGGACCATAGGCATCATTTAGCGTCAAATGATGAACATGATCGACAACAATTTATGGAAATAAGTGATGATTCACAAATAAATGGCTGCAATGGGCGTCGTGGACACAATCTATTTCACAATCCTACTTCTCAGCTAGGTGATTTCAATTTTCATCCATTTCATATTGAGCTCTCTGTACTTCATTATTGGGAACTTTTTCGATTTACGCTTTCTTTTCAATTGTAGTTTTGTTTGTTGTTGCAATGTTTTGTTGCAGCTGTAGAAAAACTACAGGAATTTGATCCGATCCGTATATCACTTGGACTTCGGCATTTATTGTCTCCGTACGATTTTTCAGGTATTCTCACGGCACATGAAAATTCCTTGAATAAAATCATTGATACAATGAAATCTCAACAAGGTATGTTCCATTAAATCTACTGTGCTTCTTATTTTTTTACATTTTTAAGTACTTGTGTACGATGCATTCATGCCACTTAGTGAAAAGTATTTTTAATAGATAGCTTGTTCATGAACTATTTGGAAATTTGGAAGTTTAATAGTAATATTGATAAACTTTAATATTGCGTTGGTTATTTAGAGGATATTCCTCGAGATCCGATTCCATCTTCTGCAATCCCAACTCGTCAAAATGTCTTGAACGTAAGCGGAAATTCTCAACGACCATACAAGAAAAAACAATTGATTTACGGGCCGAAAGGACCTCTCCAGAACAAATGTATGTTTCTCAAAAATCATTCAATGTTCCAAACTAATCCATTTTAAAGTTAACGGGCTTATGAATTCATAAACTTTTTTTCATTAGTCTTGTTTTATTGCAGTAACTTCCCCACTAGATCTCACAGCAGTCGTTCCATTTCAAATGCCTATGTCATTAACCATGAGGAAACGACCTCAAGACACTCGCGTGATTGCAAAACGTATGTTATAATGTGCATTGCGCGAAGAAGGCATAACAATTAAGTTGTGCGTCTAGTATGTCATAGTTCAAAGACTACTATTGTTGTGCAGTGATTTAGTCATTATATAAACCACTCGCATTCAAATTCCGTGACGATATTAGGAATACGGCAAGTTGGAGGCGTTTCTCCCCAGAGAGGAGATTACGTTAATATTTATCTTTATTATTTATGGTTTATTACCACATTAATACAAAGATATTCGGATTTGATTGATAGTTATAATCACGAGCTCCTGTTTTTACAGGCATATCTCATTTTTCGAAACCGCGGTACATTTTCAAGAATGGTGTATGCTATGAGCGTAAATACGGGATTGCATCTACCGATCGTCATGGTAATGAATTTTACATATATATCTGGCCAGTATATCGTTTACACACATAGAAAGCTCGGAGTATTCCTTCTGTCTTAGAAACTTGTCAAACATCATTATAAGACCGGACCATCGTGAGATTTGGACATAATTACTTGGTGTTTGCTTATGTTTGAAACTGCACTTACCGTTGTTTTTGCATCGAAAATCTCCTATGGTAATTTACGAGGTCTCAGAATTTCTTGGCGCTTTCAATGAGGTATTTTAATTAGTCTGTTATACTAATATTAATGTTTCCATTAAGGGTATCTTCTTAAAAAAAAATTGCTAAGAAGTACTTTACCTCCAAAATGTGTTAATATCTTACTGCTCATTAGTTCTAATCAATTCTTTGAATTAGTTTAACATTTTTTTTTAGTTGGACCACTTGATCATCGTTAGGATGTGGCAATTTCACGAATATTTGCCTATGCGAAGAACTTTCTAAGCTTAAGAACGCAATAAACTGAAGTTATGTTGGTAATTGCATTTTTTTAAAGGTATAGATTTGCATATTCTCAATAGTGACTAACTCTTTTGTAATATTTTTATAATTAATTTTTATACTTCTATGATTACTACTATCATTAATCTAAAATTAGCATTTGGTCTCAAGACTATATAATTCCTAAATTACGTGTGAAAGTTGGTTTTTTTTTCTGGTTTACCTAGAAATCTTTATTGTCTACGTGTGTGTATGTGGTTAATTTCAAGTTTTCAGTAATTAACCTACCTACGTTGTTAAAACAATTTTATAAATGAAATATAAGTCATTTTGATGTCAGTGCATTATTATCGATTCTCGTCATATATATTGTTTTTGAAATTCTATTGTTTTCATCATATTTTTGTAAATACTGTTTCAATGTTTACAATGTAAGATGTGGATGATTTCTTGCTTACATTTATAGATGCCCAATTTTTTTTTCTTAATTGTTGCTAAGATTAATTGTTAATCTAACGACATTTCAATGCAATGGTTATTCAGAAGTGAAGTATAAAGCATAAATGAAGCGTAATAGTTTTCATTGAGTTTGAGTGTTACATGGGATTTTTTTTTACACAAATATAAATTCCAGTTCAAGGTGGAATAAATTGGTGTTTGTGCCGTTTGTATTCTGTTCGTTCATATTTGAAATCCATAGCCAAATGTTTGTGAAATATTCAGAATGTTTGACATCGTCTTCTGTAGAATCGACACACATCGGTCTGTCATAAGACAGACGCCACCTTATTATACTTCAATGACCAATAAACTTTCCTCAAATACGGAAACTAATAGTGAAAATATTTATGAAGTTTTAACAATCGATAGTCACAATATAATCATAGTATTGGTTCCTATAGAATAAACACGAGAATGCAACACAATTTCTGAGTCAAAGTGAACTTCTGTTAAATTTAAAATTTATTTAAAATAGAATGCATTTGGATAACGTTAAGTTCTCATGGCATTTCTTTTTCTTGTATTTGTGTAAAGAAAGTTTGGTGGAAGAGTCGGTCAATCAATTGATATGTATCAACGAAATGTTGTCAGTCAATCAGTTTTCTGTGATGTGGCATCAAATTTTTGAAATATTTCACGACTTTTACCTGAAAAGCGAAAAGTGTATACTTAGGAAGAAGTGTATACGTCATGTGTGTGTGTGTCCGTGTGTGGTGTGTGTGTGTACTTATTCTACTAATTTTTATCATTAGATTATGTCGTACCTTTAATTCCAATGTAGCGTTTTCGTCAACGATAAAAATCGTATTTGGATGCATTTGAAGTGCACTTACAGTACACATATGATTTACGCCACATTCAATTGCTTGATGAAGTGCTAATGCTTTTTGTGAACCGGTAATCAACACCATTACCTGAATAGAGTGAATAAAAATACAGCACTTATTCTGAGACACAACAAAAAATGTAGCACTCAATTTGTTCTGCGCGATGACTATGCAAATGAGGAACGAATGGGAATAATGCTGGAGTTCAATCAAACTCCAACTGTATGTAAAAGTCATGCTTTTTTGCTACGACCTGCTTAAAGGGCATAATAAGAATTGATTCATATCGATCTACAAAATAAGAAATCATAACAGTATACATTCTTCATCACTTTTTGTCATATAATCGCTGTAATGAGTTATTAAGACGGTGAGTATTAAATCTCTTAAGTAAGATTATTTCTCTTTGTTCTGAAGAATTCGTACTAAAAAATTTTCTACCCAATGATTCTGCTATTGATCCACCGATTCGCGAAAAGTGAAAAGCTTGGTTTGCCTGGAGCGAGTTAAGTGGACGTAATACCGCAAGCGTTCACCCACCACTTCTACCCCAGAAGGATGACGAGCTTAGTGGGGATCTTGCGTAACACTGTGGCACCACCACAACACTACCTTACTCATTTTTATGCGCAACAAAAGATACTTTCTTTTCCAAATCAAAAATATCATGGGTAATTTCACCAGTTGTATTCTAATGATCTATTCTAAAAATGTGTTAAATAATTCATTATAATTAACTCATTAATAATAATGTAATAATGGTTCATTATGACAAAGTCGTAGTAGCGCAGTTGCATGACGTGCCTCACTGTTACGCATATAGCAGTTCGTGCTCTCCACTTAGCCTCACCCAGCCCGACTTACTGTTGTGGTTGGTCACCTGGAGAAATGAGAAATCTGGGATAGTATTTATTACTCACTTTTGCATTTGTAATTTAGTAACCTATAGTGAATTTATAACTAATCTCGCAACCAACTACTATTAGTTCTTTTGTTTATTTTTTATTTATCATAGGTAATGTCATTGTTAAGCTTAGTAACATTGTTAGAAAAATACTGAAATCTTATCAACTTTCTGATCTCTTATCAAGTCGATATTCATTATAACTCGCTTTGACCTTTTTAGAGATCACTAATAGACCCGCCGAGACAGACAACGTATAAAAGACTCCGATTTTTAGGAGTCCCATTCATTCAATATTTCCATTCTATGTCTTCCACATAGATCTCGTTCATCTGCTTGTTTATTCCTATTACATTTTTTCAATAAATTGCTGAAATTTTGTAACATGTCGTCTATCACATTGTTATTATTGTGTTACCATTAAGATAAGGTAAGCTTTGACGTTGATCAATCCCTATTGTGAGATACATCTACGCATTCGTGTTCAACGTGATCGGAATAGCAACCTGATCGATACCGTCACTCAAATTGACCACTGACCACATTACTGTTATTTATCTTACTCAGATTTCTCTAGTACCAATTTACTGACCCTCAAGGTATAGCAGACTTGGTTGGCGGCTCTTGAATGAACCGCAAAGCTGGTTTAGGTCCTTATATATCACAACCGTATCTCTGCTGCTGCGTAAAGCACCTTTCAATCACAAAACAACTCTTTTCATTGGCTCGATGCATGATTGATCTACAATCATCCAATGATTACGACATACAATCAAACTACTAAGTGACATATTCTAGTGGATTATGATTTATTTGCGAATGATGCGAAGTGAGGAACGTCAATACCTGTCTTGCATCCATTACCGTCTTAACACCAACCGTTAATGCTTGTGTTGGTACCATTGTGATGTCCCCATCAAAAAAACGAGAGTTTGCCTTAAACAGAACAACTTGAAATTCGAAAATCTTCCAATGCTACATTATTGTTGTTTTGAAAAAGTTTGCAGACTGCGTAAGGTGTTTCGAGTGTTTTAGAGTTTCATATAAAATTAACTATGAGTGTAAAATATTTCTAGCTTGTTAATGAATTGACTTATTACCTCTATTGTATCAGCGTTTAGGGTCTTCATTCTGGTACGTGACGCTAGTGAACTACCTGGTTCATTGAATGCGATATGTCCATCGGGACCTATACCTAAATTCAAAGTTTTCAATCTTTATCGGTATAAAGATATTATCGAAGTGTAGTGTTGTGAAACGATTAGAGGTGTTACAGCTGTCCATATTTTGTCGATAGGTTAATCCTTTAGTTGATGCTTAACTGGAACATCCATATTTCTGTATACCATTGACTAATACTAGATCTACATGGTATATATAAGCTACAGACGAAGATTGTAACGTATTTAAGGCACAATATGTTGAGTGTTAATAAAAAATACGGTAACTAGAAATTTCATACGTTTCGTATGATGTGATGATCACCATAATGACGTATACAGTAGTACTTATATATTTTCATAGCGTACTTGTTTTATATTTCAGCAAATAATAATCGACATACCTCCGATAAATAACTCAATACCACCAGCACTGACAATTTTTTCCTCATATTCACGACATTCCTTCTCTACATCCGAAGCATTTCCGTCAGGAATATGAACATTACACGGATCGATATCAATATGACGAAAGAAATTATTATACATGAACGAATGATATGATTGTGGATGATCACGTGGTAAACCTAAAGAAAATACTTTGCGTATCTGTTTAATCAAACAAACAAATAGAAGCAGCAGGGCTTTCTATCGCTAAGGAATACGTCAGATTTAGATTTGTGTTTTCCACTGAATCGTGGAAGTTCTTAAATGCATATGATACTTTAATTTAACATGATCAACCTCCTAGTAAAGCTAGTGACTGAGATCATTCGAATGCTGAATCGCCGACCTCTTACAATGGAAAGGTCAGTTTCCCTGAGGCACACTAATACTTGCGAACACTCTATCGAGATTTCATATCACTACGGTACCTTCTATCACTATTACACTTCGAATCCGCTATTCAATTGAGTGAAAAATTAAGTGAACAGAACGAATTCAGTTCTAGTAAATAATGAAGGAAGGACTCCATTTTCGTAACCGTGAACGATTTGAAATGTCAGCTATTTTTTATTGAGTGTAGATTTACAAAAGATATTATCACGACAGAAAAATTGAGTATGCAATAAGAAACGTCGTCTTGGAGAAGAGTCTCCGCCTACTTCGGTGCTTTCTAGTGGACTTCAGCAAATGGTAATCAACTCCCAACTATGTTGATCTATAGAGTGCTAGCCACTAGCAAATGTCGGAAAAAAACAAATAATTATTGATCGGAATCGATCTATACAGTCATATCACTTACCAACATATTCATCCATGTTGAATGTTATCACATATTTGAACGATAAACTTCCATCTTCATAGAATTCGATAAGTTTTTTATACATTCCTAATGGTGTAGAACCTAAGTGAGGAAAAAAAGAGTAAGATTTTGTATTTAATTGTACTCTGTTGACTTATATGAGTGATAAGCAATAGACTTACCAGTTGGTAAGCCGAGTACAAAGTAACGACCAGGTCCGCAATTATAGTCATTAATTCGTTTACGAACATATCGTGCAGCAAAATCAGCAACTTCTTCAGCAGTTTCTTCGATGATTAACCTCATCTACAAATATTTAACCTCTTCATAACTTTTCTTTTCCTAAACATCATCAGTTGCTCAAAAATTGTTATCATTTTTCAATTAATAGCTATGTGATTAAAAAAGGAAAAATAAAATCGATTTATCTAGATTTATTTCTATATAAATGAAATAGTTTAGAAATCAGAAGCTTTATGAGTAAAAAGAGTATGAACAACTCTGTTTTAATAACTAACCAACTTATTCTTTTGATTTAAGAGTTTTTGAACTCATATGGAAAGGCAAAGTGAGTAAATAAACAAAGAAAAAATGAGGAATAACAACTCAAATGATTTGTATGATAACAAGGCGTGTTGACAAGGTTTTCATCTGAACTCATCTTGTCGAATGATGAGAAAAGTACGTGCTAATTCAGTACAGTAACAGTAGTATAAGTGTGTTATGGCAAGTTATGCAAATTTCCACAACACTTCTAATCGTTTTGTTTCCTCATTATATTTCATTCGTAATTGACTTTGTCTCAGTTATTTCATCTGCATACATGGTAGCCAATGTGTTTGAATACTAATTTTTGATCCACTCATCGTTTGTAATAATTGAATATAACGGCAGACCCTAAAAAATTCGGGATCTCGAGGTGGATCTCGTCGACCTCATCATGTATGCAGATGACCACCACCGTGTACAACGGTTGCGCGAAAAACAGACAAATGGAAAAGACAATTGAATCCAGAACAGTACTGATTTTGATTTCCTATTGCAACTTTTATATCTGGAAAATTTCAGACCTGATTACAGAAATCTACTGCAATGACGTTAACTGCCACAACATTGTACGACATCATCGCTTTTGTTGACGTATGAAGTATAAGGAAGGAAAAATTAGCGGTAAGCACTCACCAATGGTCAGTTAATAATGAGCAATAAGAAATGAAGTTACAAAAGTGATAAAAAAAATAATATTATTCAAGTTATATTTTTTATGTTCTCAATTATTATCTGAACCGGTTAGTTAAGATAAAAAGTTTTGAAGTGCTTAACGTAGACTAATCGTGAAAGAATCGAAGTGAATATTTTGTTGTATTTTCGTCTACGTTTAGTTTCATATCATAATATTATCAGTTGCTGCAAGTAGAGAACAACTTGGTAGAGAATATTCCCTCAGGACTCAACCCTTTACCTGAGAAGATAGATAGTACCGACGTAGAGGAAAGACTGTTATCTCAAATCGTAAGATGGAGCAGAATTGTATAGAACCTCACTATCTTATCTAATATATTTCTGTGAGGTATGCGTCTGCAAGGTTTGTGTTGATAAGTTGTTAATGAGATGCATTTGTGTGCACTAGTATGATTTTGATGACGTATAATGAGCTAAATTTGTTATTCAGAACCTATAAGAAGTATAGAAGATGGTTTCATGCTTGTCCTTAACGCAGCGCTCTAATTGTGAACGATCTGTTTGATGCAAATAATGAAAGTATGAAGTCACGAACCACTACGCTATTCAGAATCGATTAATTAATAATTGAATGATTACAAAGAAAATGGAAACTGTTTCAATATTGTTAATGACATAAGAGCTATTCTAATTAGAAAATTTATAAGTAAATACCGAAAAGACTCAAACACAAACAACAGCGACCTTCAGAAGATTATTGACATATTGTTCGTAGAAGAACGACTACAAAGTAAATAAATATAAACAAAAATATTTGTAAACACTTAAAAGTCACGTAAATATAGAAGCATTAAGAAGGAATACACTTGATTGTTAGGAATGTATATAAATATATTTAGTCAAAAGTTAAATTTGTTCATGAACCTCGTGAGAAAATAAAATTGAGGAGTGTGTGTGTGTGTGATAAAGCTGATAAGACGAATAAATAAATAAAAAACTCGATAAAACATTAAACATTCCGTTATCTTGAATGTATAATTATTGGATTATTCGATAATTATAAAAATTTATTGGTGTATTATTTAATAAAGTAGGAACATGTATCGGAACATTTAATGTCAATCACTGTAATGGTACGGTACCTACTGGTACGGTAAAAATCACGACTAACTAACAACAGATCACAACTAACAACACTAACAACAACAACAACAACAACTTCATGATAACTTGCTATGTACAAACAATCATAAAGGATTGCGTAGTGCGGTGGTAGAAGGTCGTATTGCATTAATAAGATGGCAGTTCGCATCCATAACAGGTCACTGAAGTGATAGAGAGTGGTCACCTTGAGTTTCTGTATAGATCACACCTACTGTTAATCACGTTCACGATTACGTGGTAAAGACAAAAGCATGGTGAGGACCAATAGAAACCAAAAATTACCTTATATTGTGGTAATGCATGCAATAGAATACCATTATTTATTAAACGAATATTTATTTCTTAGCATACAACATATACGCATAGGCATGATATGCAAGCTCGACGTAGTGCTTATCAACTCAACTATCCTTTTGAGGTTGGGCAAATCCAGTCAAGCTGATCCATGAAGCTAAGCTGCATTAACTTTATAATGATTGCTCACCTCAAGTCATTGTTAGAAGTAGATTGACTTTAGAAGCTGCTTTAGATAAGCCAAATTTAACTCGCTGATCTATTCAGCCGTTATTACAAAAGTCAACTTCACAAAAAATTGAAAAACCAAGTGAATAGGAACTTTAATACTTGTTCTTTTGTTAACTACTATTTAATTATCTAACGTAATTTGAACTACTTACAAGTATTTCGGTCAATCTGACTTTCCTTGAATTTCGTTAATTCGAAAAATTTTTAAGCATGTGAAATTTAGAAACAACCGTATAATTGTAACAAAAATAACTAGATCAGTCGATATTATTAAAGTTATCGAAAGAGATTGTTGTTACTTTGCACTCATTGAGTCATAGAGGTCAAACTGATTGTTGACTTTGAAGTCAACTATGCCTAATAAACTATGAAGTGTTAACGATTTCTTAGGATTCTAAAACGTTAAAAATAAAAAAGTTACATAAATTTTTCATTATTAATTATTTGTATCATTCAGATTTAAATGTTTTGAAAAATTTCGTCTAACATTATGAAGACTCTTTACTTAGGTCTCAATGCGATTGAATGTTATCAGGTGAGCGTATGGTAGTGGACACATTGTTTAATAATCCTCCATTGTAAGGAAGGTCAGTGAATTAATGATAACAATAGAGAGGTGCACCAACAATGAGGAGTCTACTCAATGAGTATTCAATGTAGATTTATTAAATCAATCTTGAATAGAAGAATAAAATAACATTAAATGTATTAATATGGCTCCAAATGTTTACTTCATTCTCTTCAATAAAATAATTCAACTTTATTAGATTCTATAAAACAGCGTTGTTTTGAATATGGATGAGTTTTGATCTACCTTGAATAATCGTTATGATTGTCCTAGCGACTTTGATTATAAATATAATATTTATTAATATTTAAAATATTGCATAGTATGGATTTCTTATAGTTATTGTATTATGAGAATTGAACGATCCACAATTTATCTCCTTACTCTTCCCATCATATCCTCCCTCTACATCTTTATCAATTATCTGCGTCATTAAAGTAATTATCGTCATACCATTATCATTATCTGCTCATTATGAACTCTTCGTTGACTGGTGACAAAAAGTTCATCTTGCGGAAGAAGTACAGTGACTTCGTTGACTGAGCTGTACCTCAATCAGCTATCAGCGTGTGTTCTCCACAAGGTCTTCGACACTGAACGTTAGGAATTAAGAAAAGAGTTCAAACGCTAAGAATCTGATTGACGAATACAAATCCCTTAAAACACTGAGAGATTCCTGCTACCCACCAATGTTTATCGGCAGTCGAACAACACCGTGCCATTGTTGCTTGCATATTTTTATTTTTAGTTTCACTACGCTTTGTCAAAAATAACTTGTTCTTAATGAGTTTTCAAAAGAAAAATTTCAGTTTGTGAATTACCGTTTGATTCAACCAGTATGTTGGTGATTACAATTATACCTCTCGCCAATATCTGGTAACTGACTCTTTTCTTAATATTGTAATCTCCAGCTCCAATCTCCTCTCTCAATCCTTTATTGCAAAATGGTTGCATCTTACTACTTATACGATACTTCTGAAGTGTCTCTTAGGTTTCCTGTAGCTAATCTGATTCCTCGATTCACTTAGCATAACTGCTTTAGTATTACAAAAGTAAAAGGTCTACCGCAAGGTTCTATCTGTTTCTTACGAAACTTTTCGACACTAAGCCCATGTTTATTTCGCTCATTTCGGTTTTCTATTTTTATCCCTTAATGCGTGCATACTGATGTAGCAATTAAGCAGAACGAAGTTGATTCATGTTAGTCTTAAGTGTGAAGCGATAACGTAGCCAGGGCTACTGATAAAGTCCATCTACATGATGTATTTTATACGGATTTCAGCGAAGAAGAAATGCTACGGAAGCATGTAGAAACTTATTAAAAGCGTTCGGTGAAGATATTGAAGAGTTTATGATAATACATGCACAGGATGGTTCTAAAATTTCAAAGTTGATTTCGACCTTTCTGATAAACCACGTTTTAGGCAACCATCTTTGATCGACAACGATCTTGTTAAGATCATGTTGGATCAAAATCTTTTTCTGACCACACTAGACGTGGTTGGTATGGAAACACTAAAGATGGGTGCCACGTCAGAAGAATTTGAATAAACGAGTTATCATGTGCACATTTCTGCTTGCATGGTGCAAAATTGAGCCATTCTTTAACCTGATGACAATTAAGTATGAAAAGTAGATTATCTTCAAAACAACGTGAAGAAAAGAGCATATTGTGTACTCGAAAAGGACTGTTCATCTTAACTCAATGTATATATCGCTTGCATCCAATCACCTGTACAACGTCATGAAAAACATGAGTACTTGGAAATATCTATATCTATAAAAAATATATCATGCCTATGCTGATACCTATTCATCCAATTAATAGAAGCAAAGGAGGAAAAAAACATTATTCAACCCATGGCGTACTTCGTTGTTATTCACTAACCACAAGACATATCTTGTTAAATCTGCTTTGCTGTTTCTTCTACCCATTGTTTTGTTCTCAAATCAAACTTATTATTTTCAATACAGGTAAGTAAATGATAAATCACTGTCATTAGTGTTGCTATTAATGACATTAAATAAAAGTCATAGATCGCTTCAAAATTCCAGCTACGGACAACACAATGAATTCGACGCACTTTTTTCTCATTTTTTTCACCGAGAAAGGGATGCGTCATTAGATTCAGGGTATGTAATTTTCAATTAAGTATGATAGTAATTTAAGACGGAGTTATTTATTACGGCTTCCTAGATACGCTTGTATTGTTTCATATATATGATTCTCTGCTGGATTTCAGATGTCACACTGCTGTCTCCATATTCTTTAATATACCGAATTTTCCACAATAATAGTGGGCGATCAAGTGATGGAAGATGTGTCTATTGAAAAAAGTACGGGCTGGCTTTTATTGGTTTTATTTGGTAAAAACTTTTTGCTTTTGTGGCGACTAGTGTTCTCGCAACTATTCCCTTTGTAGCATTTTAAGTTTTCAATATTGACATTTCTAAAAAAAAACTGCTTATTGTTTTTCTCAGTGCTGTGATCAGAAAGTGATGAGCTGGCTCTATTAAACATTTTACAACATTTTGAACTGATTGATTACATGCAAGACATTGAATGAGCCAGTTTTCAGGCCTTTAGTCTCACGCGCACCTGTCAGTAATCGGTTCAAAAAGCTGCAATATATTTTTTAGAGTCAGCTCATGGAATTCTATTTGGATAAATGAGGTGTGGTGTTTTCACACGTTGTCTAATGTTAATACGATTAAATACATATTGCCTGTTGTTTAAGGGCTTATATCGATCAAAAACCCGTTCGGAAAAAAGAATTTTTCACTTGAACTTCCCATAGGTGGCCTTGAAAATGATCATATCTGGGAAAAGCAGGCGATGGAGGCAGTGAGGTATGAGGTTTGCTTTTCGTCCGACTAGAGCTCTTCTACGTTTAACTTTCTCAAACACTAATTTCACAATTTTCTCATTATTTGTGTAATATCTATGTATTTTACTAATTTTTAGATGGTTCATTGCTGATACATTGAAACCTCATATGGTAGTTTGGTTGAGTGGTCTACCTTCGAAATTTGCTAATAAAGAATTAGCTGACGAATTCAAGACTGGGTTTTGTGCATTGGAGAGCTGCATAAATGAAGTAGTCATCCAGTTATTTTTGCACAAGTCATTTTTTCGCTCTGACATAAAATTCATTTATTTTGAAATATTAGTGTTGTTGCTGCGAATATATTTCAAAGTTGTTGTAACTTAGAAAATTTTAGCTCATAGTAGCAGTGCTAGGAGAAAGCTCTATGCAGAATTTTTGCAACGAGATCTGGAAACACGCTCCTGACCTACTATTTCCTCGTCATGATTGGGCGGAATTAACTCAAAGGCTTATGCCTTTAATGATTAATCATTTCACTTCTATAAGATGTATGTACTCATGAATCTGTGTTTTTCAATGTAAATTTTTTTTGACAATTATTATTTTGTTTTTGAGCCATGCTCAGTGTCTAGCATTTTTGTCAAACTCTCACTGGATTAGAATTTGGAGAATCAAGATTGTTACTAGGTATGATTGTGGTAGAAGCAAACATTTGTCGTCGTGATTTGCTTGAAGATGGAGAGTTTTTTGACCACATTCTCTCCAAACGCTCGGGTAGGCTTGAAAAACGACGCACTGCAGTTAGTGCAATGCGCGACACAATTGCTTATATGTGAGTCTTTGTGCTATATTTTATTTGAATTGCAAATATTGTAAGCGGTCTAAGTTTGAGAAGAAATCGTGATTGTGTTTGGAGATATTGAAGTTATGATAACGGGTGTGATGTCTAATTAACATTAATAAAGCATATTTTGTATCATATTTTATTTGAAGGCACTTTAACTGAAAGTAAACAATAAGTTATTTATGGAATGTATTTCAAGATGGATTCTAGGACAGAAGGACGTTTCCAATTGAAACAACTTGTTTTTGCTGTTGCTCATGCTACATATGTCAAAGTAGGGAAAGCGTATTTTGAACACTTACTCGAACGAACTGGTGGTTTAACAATTGAGCAGATGGAAAAGGTACCTATCAGTAGATGAAATACTTCAATTTTATTGATTTTTGTAAGGTATGCGAAGTTCTGTGGGAATGGTTAAGTAAGGTGCCTTTACCGGAAGAAGATTTGGATCATATACGTAACACAGGAAAAGATTTTCTTAGAAAGCAGGTTATAGATCGTTTGACAGATTCAGTGAGTGGTTCTCAGTTTTCTTATTTTATTCTGTGTTTTTCACTATTTCGAGCACTATATTTTCAATTCATTATATAATTTATATATACATATATATGTATATATA
>KN716735.1:0-29209 GCA_000816705.1 Dictyocaulus viviparus | reverse complement strand
ATATATATATATATATATATATATATATATTATGTTTGTCTGTATGCATATATTAGGTTTACGAGGTAGAGTTTTTAGATTTTTTCAGATTTACGAGATGGCAGTTCTAAATTTCCCAAAATCTTATCCTACATTGTCGACACTGCGCAACTGTATGATCAACGTACAAGAATATGGCCGTGAAAAATTGGTTAATACATTAATTAATGAAGTTGAATCAAGACTTTTAAATATAGGTATGCCTATTTCATTCTTGCCGCTGTGTTTATAAAATTGGTCTGCATGCAGTTTTTTGATTTGCCTTTTAAAATCTCTTATACTCCAACTATTTAACGTCATTGCTACTTTCTGCTCCTACTTATTTTTTAATGTATGAAACCATCGCTACAATTTTAAGCTGTTGACACGCCAGCAATTTTAAATGGTTACTCTTTATGTGTGGAATCTCTTCGTGAGTTGGATCCGTCATGTGTTATTATGCATCGAGTTTGCAAAGTGATAAAGGAATATCTGAAGTAAGAATGATTACTAGAAATATGCATTTGTCTTTTCAATCAAACATATATCGAGATCTATTCTTACAGAAGACGTCCAGATACTGTTCGGCAAATAATTAATTATATTACTTGTGAGAAACGTGATGATTTAGCTGTACATTTGGTAAAGACTTTTAATTCTTCATTCATCAGTCCTTCATGACTTTACTTTGTGTTTTTGCCGTTTTTTTTGCGAGCTACTTATGAAAGACAAGCTGAGGGAAAAACATCTCGCGTGCAGAATTTCTCTTAGAAAAAGTTGAATATATCAAATCTTTTAGACGATAGGCACATTATTTCAGGTAGTTATCGATTTTTCAGAAACCACTAGCTATTAATCTCGACATTAAGCAAATAAATAAATGAATTCCTATTTTCTTTTTGAACAAATACGAGGTGTTAGATTGCTCAAATGCTTGACATTTCGGTGGTTTGGTCTTCTTCAGATCTTGCAAAAATTGCTTACAATCCTGCTAGCTGAACAAGACGATTCAAACAGTAAAGTAGTAAATGAAATGCATCCTTGCCTATGCCTCAAAAAGGAATTATGGATAATTTTTCTATAGTAGTTAATTTCTCCTGTTGTTGGTCTTCGCACAATACATATTTTTAGTCTAACAGATGTGGTACAATTGTCGATGAAGATGAACTTACCGGAGCTAATGATGATTTTTTGCCAGAAGCTATGAGTTTATTACGATGGCGTCACTGGACACCTGATCCAATTGATGCTACGCCCGGTAAGTTAAAGTTAATTCAAAGATTGTTTGAATTAGTCATATTTTTTTTTGGAACAAGTAGTCGATGATGTAAGCTGTAATTTTTCTTTAGTTTCACATTGCAGCGCATGTCATTTTCCAGGCGAAAGCGGCCGGTTTCGACAAGCGGCTGATGTTTTCAACATGCTGGTATCTATTTATGGTAGCAAAGAAATGTTTGTAAAAGAGTATCGTCAATTGCTCGCAGAACGGCTCACAAGTAGTAATACAAAAGATGTATGTTCGCATAAGTTTCAAAATTGATACATAGTTGTGTAAAGAGCTGCATTTTATCGTTCGAATTCAGTAAATTCTTCTTTCTTTTATTGCAAAGCAACATGTCAGGTGCTCCTGGCTATATACTTAACCCATAGATGTCTGTTATAGAGGGATTTTTTGCTGGTTAGTAACTAGACTACGCACAACACCTCAGGTTGCGAATAGAGGTTAAATCGCGTAGCAAAAACAACCTTCTATCTGCTTTTAGACGTTGGATAGATTCAAAAATTGGATTTTTTGGTATTGTTACTTCAGATTGGTTCATATTTTTTGCTTGATTATTATATGTTTTCATACACGTGCGCGTATGCGGTCTGTGTTTTACTCGTGAAGAGAGGCATAGAATAGACAGTAATCGAATAGCAAGAAAGTGCATGGTTGGCTGTTGAGGATTGCTAGGTGTGTGGTGACTTTATTGAGTAGCACCAGAACATCTCGTCAAGATAATTACGTCTTCATCGGATTAGTCTAAAGGAGAAGCCATCAATCATTGGAGGTCGTTCATAATACCGAAGAATTCTTCGGAACATGTGATGAAAAATTTCGGTTACGTTGGTGATTTCTCCAATTCGAACATGTTCATGAAATTCAATTCTTTCTAACAACTACCGATCCGTCTCGCATACAATAGTTGGAAAAAAAATTTCCTTCCTATACCAGGTCTGATAATCTTCATTATCTACATTCCAAAGGCATACGGCAGTGAAGATAAATATGGATTTGGTGAAGTTCGAGAGAAGATCACAGATTTTCACGCAAAGTAAACGGGCGTTCACATTATTACTCATGGAAGAAAAAGGAGGTAAATATAAGGCTACTAAGACGAACAAGATAACCCACGATAAATAAAAACTTTAAAGAGCACTCATCTTTACGTTGAACGTGAGAGTTTCCTACTTATCAAAAAAAACTTTAAACCACCACATCATAATAAATAGGTTTTTAATGTAATGGATGCCACTGCTGTCCGTTGGAGACCGACGAAATCCGGACATCGTTTTAAAGAATGTCGGAATTTTTATAACGCAATAAGCAACACATTTTATGGTTGATTCAATTACTTATCCAGTTTCTGCAAAATACCGGCTTTGGCAACATCGATGAAAAATATGGTTGGCTATTTTAAAACCTTGACAAGAGCACGAAAAATGCCAAGAGTTTCAGGATTGAGACCTCTATCTCAAAGTACTCTCAAGCTTAGACGTCAACGTAGAACAGACAAGGCCGCACGATTATCAACTAATTTTCGAAATTGCAAAACATCGCAAAGATAGATGAGGATCGATAATGGATGTATTTTCAAGCAGAAAAGCATGCGTGATGGGTGAAGCAGCTGAGGCAAAGAGCCTTTTGGGACGTCCGTTAAAGCTTCAACCCTCACAAAATCTGCATAACTACTTTCTCTTGCCTAGGTGGAACACTTACTGCTTCCAGGAAGGCAGTGAAGTGAGTTTTGTGCGATTTTCACTCGAATTTCTTCTAAAGCTACGCTTGTATTTTTCTGTGTGAATATAGCAAGTACGATCACATTGCCACATGTATTCATAGTGTGTTTTACTGCCTGTTAAATCTGAAGCTCTAGTATTTCGTTTCCATGTTATTCGCTCTATCCATCTTCTTTATCAATTGAAGCTAGTCATTGACTTAGTGGAATTTAGGTATATATATGTGTGTGTGTCGAATAACATATCACATGATTCCCTCAAAAAGAAGGAAATATAGGACTGTATCTGTAGGATCAAAAATATATGGTTATGTACTATAAAAAACCATAGCAACAGTCACTACTTTTTAAGCCTATTTTCGAACGAAGATACTTGGATTTGCTCAAGCTTCGTTTCAATGAAGGCGAATTGCAACAATGTGAAGTAATGTTAAAAGACATTCGGGACAGTCAGAGAATTGACAGGACTGCTTTGGGAAGAAAGGTTTGATATATATATATATATATATATATATATATAAGATTATGAGAATGTTATGAGTTTCAGTGTGTTCCAATATCTGCATGTATAATATCTTCTCATTTTTGGCCGAAAATCGATTCAGAGACAGTTACAGTGAGTTCATTATTTTGGTGATTCTAATACAATGTCGCTGATTATAGTGAAGTTTTCTAAATTTTTGTCAAGTACGTCTTATTTTCTTGCAATCTGCTATTTGGTAGTTTATTCGTTAATGAGAGCATAAACATTTCTACTTCTTGCCAAAATATATCAAAAGTCTTTACTTTCCTTTTTAATCTTTTTTTTTTCATATGGTAACTTTCCAACTTATCTGAGACTGAAATGTCAGCGTAGCGCTAAAATTTAAATCAACCAATTCACTCAGCTACTGTCATATTCGTAATTTATCAATTATGAATTGAAATCATCGTTAGACATTAAGGAATTTCCTACAGTACTAGAAGAGGCGCTTGTAGAGTATGAAAAAGCTTTCATGGACCATAAGGAATCGAGGCGCTTACAATGGATGAGGGGAGTAGGGTGGGTTTTTGTGCTTAATTGAAAATTCATGGCAATTATGTTAAGCAGCATGGCCTTTGTTACGGTTTGGATCTGATCTTTTAATTGATTAAGCTAAGGATATGTCACAGCTTTTTTGATTGGATATTCTTTCAGTTGCGTAGAGATTACGTTGAAGTTGGGGGATGTTGAAGTTGACAAAGTAGTGCCAAATCCTATTGCTGCCGTTCTATATCTTTACCTTGAGAAAGGTTTGTGTTTCACACGCATTTTCTGAGGTTTTAAGCTTTGTAGATGTAGGTAGAATAGTTCCATAGATTACACCACTAATTGTGATACTGTTACTAGTTACCACTTTTTCAACTGGAAAAAAAGTATTAAGACAAGTGGAGCATTCCTGAAGTAGCAGAGCGATTATCTATTACGAAAGGAATTGCGCGTCGTCGCTTAGAATGGTGGTGTTCGCAGGGACTTCTAATACATGTATGCAAAACTATCGTTCAAAATGATTTTTCTTTTCTTAAAAAGCCGACCTCCTTTTTAGACAGAAAAACTGCACAGGTATTTAAAAAAAGAATATGAGTGGTATACCACAGAGTCTTCCAAGTGGTGCAACCGTTGAAGAGTGGTTGCTGGTGACAAATCCAACAATATTAGCGACGTCTCGAAGTGCTGCTGAAGATGAATCGGACGAGGACGAAGGCGCAATAGAGGAAACAACTGATGCAGTAGATGCTTTAGAACAATATTGGAGTTATACAAAAAATTTTATTGTGAGTTACAATTTTTTACACATACAGTAGGATCTGCTACTAGTTACCGAGACTTTTTTGTCTATTATGTTTTCATTCTACCAATTCAACTATTTGCTATCATCATAAATTAATAAATTACTCATGCATGCATTCTAAACTGTTACGCAACCTATTAATCTGCCTTAAGAATAAAGTGTTAATGGTATGTTTTCCTTATATATTCATATTTAGGCTAACCATGACAACGGAGAAGTTAAGGCAGAACGTATGCACCGTATTTATCGTATGTTTTCTTCGCCATCTGCACAAGGCCCGTCACTGGAAACTGTGACGGCATTTCTGATGAGAAAAGTAAAACAGAATTTGCTTACTTATAACAATGGATTCTTCCGTGTTGTCAAGGAAAGTGCCAATAAAGCCAACTAATCATAAGGATTCAAAAATATCTACTTAGTCTCTATATTTGATGGACTCCTCATATTCATCCACATTGAAGTTATTCTGTTTTAACAGTGTTAGATACTTACTGTAATAGGAAAGAGGTGATCCAATTCTTATCTATTTTGTTGAGTTGTTAATGCTATGAAATTATTGTTCTTCTTCTTTTATACGTTTCCAAAAATACCACCGGAAATTTCTGACAGAAACCGGTACTTGATTTTAACAAGCTTGACCTGCACCGGGAGTACCTTATTATAAGATATTTCCGTGTCGTGAGTTAAAACTCCTCCGGTACGAATTTATAGTATGAAGCGTATGATCATGTTTTCATTATAATGTTTCTGCAGCATAATTTTTAGACATTGACAGACTGTATTTCTTATATGTTTTAAAGCACGTGTCATTCGTTATAGCTCATGTGTTTATACAAATCTTAAAACATGGAATAAACTGATCCAATTCTGCTGTCTAAACACGTTGTGAGACATAGTATTAGCTTATATATCTTTACTTCCTCAACTACTATATTCAGTTTACCGGTATTAATTCGATAAATAATCCATTACATTGCAGATACGTAAATTGAAACCTATGTATAAACGGAAAAGCAAAGTAGGTGGAATTTTATTACAAACTTAGTAGTGTACTGCAAAAATTATGTGCCACTTCAAACCAGCAATTATAACCATAAATTTAAAAATAGAGATAAGCATTGCTCAGCAGATATTCGCTTGTGTACCAATTGTATGCATGTTGACGCGTGCAACTGGCTTTTGGAGGCGTGCCAAAATCGTTCGTTTTTGTTATTGTTCATACATTGGTGCGCGTAACAATATGATTTTGTTGTGTTCTATTTATTGGTCTGTATATTCCGACTAAGGTTTTTTAAACATTTTTCTTGTTTTTGTGTTTATCATGATCTGCTGTAAGGTATTTCTATTTCGTGAGAAAATTGGAGAAAAAATTTGTTACGCAAATTTGTGATTTGTATTAAACATATAAATATTGTATACTAAAAAGATTTACTTATTACTAACTGTTTCTTTGTATTGCCCACTGCTCAAACATTTCCACTCTGTTCTTTTATTCGAAATGTTTCATCGAAATAGGTGGTGAAAGGCGTTATATGTGGTGATTGAATCCTCATGGCCGTTGCGTTCAATCCCGCAGATTTAACAGAGGAAGAGGTGTGTCAGTTACGTGGCTTACGCAAGCGAAAAATGGAACTCATGGGGGAGATTGAACACATTAAAAATGAGGTATGGTTAGTCAAACTTCTCATTTCCTATTTTTTTGAGTTGTACAGTTTTCCAAATTTTTTCGAAGTTTCCTTTGTACAAAGTTTTTATTATGTGTATGTCTATACATATATTCCACTTTTAATTCTGTAAGGACAAGGCTTTTTATATCCTGATGTTATGATTATCCACTTTCAGCTTCGAGATGTTGATGCTGAACTTGAATCCCTCTACTACGTAGACGAAGGCTCACGGTCTCGACACAAGCTCTTATTTGCGGGTAAAAAAAAATTCAATCAGGACCCTATGAGAGGCATTGAATATCTTACCGATCGAGGACTCTTAAGTCGTCAACCGTCTGCCATAGCTCAATGGTTATACAAGGTGAAGTGCTTCCTTCGACCTGATTTTAAGCTCCTGTTTTAGTACTTTTATATTTAAATATTCCTAAATGATTTGATTTTAGGGCGAAGGATTGTCAAAAAGTGCTATCGGCGAGCTGCTTGGGTCACATGACCCATTCTGCTTAGAGATTCTCGATAATTTTGTTCTATGTCATTCATTTCGGAACATGTTCATTGTGGATGCGTTGAGGTAAAGTCTTTTTAGAATATATTGATATTTCAAATTTTTTTATTTGCCGGTTTGTGTGTGTGTTTGAAATCAATCTATTACAGACGAAGGTTCGTGAGTATATTTCGCTCCTGTGTAATTATATTAGTCTGCTTGTTTTGAAATTTGAAAAAAATGACCTAAGAGGATTGTTTTAAAGTGATTCCGTCATATAAATTTTATATATATGTATACGACGCATCAGTTTGATGAAGCTCTGCTTCTTCTCTTTAGTAGTGGCTTTACGTTGTAAGGTTGAATGGAAATCAGTGATCAGCTCCTATTATTCTACTATATAATGAATCATGGTGGTATTTAAATACGAATCTGCTTTGTACATTGACATGAGCTGACCCTTAGTCATGAGATCATAGCTGCTTATTATCCCTAATGAGTCTGATAACAATTCAAGGACACTTAAGTGATTGCGTAGGAGGCTTGTATGGAAGCCTATGTTCAAGGTCGGCTGTTGCATTGATCACGCATGTATTTCTTTTGATAAATGATGCTTATTTTGCAAATTTTCTTTCTGTCCGTCTAGCTGTCCTATCCAAATTTTGAACTTATTTCCACACAGATAACGCTAACTCCTAATGGATTAGTTTCATTTATATTAAGATTTCAACCATACTTTTATTAAAAGCACGATTGTTCGTGAAAGTTCAATTTCTCAAGAGAGGTTGTTTAACTATGCTGAAAACACACATATGTGATTGTAACGCGTACACTATATAACTCTTCATTACAAATATTATTTTCTGCATACTTCTATCTTTTATTTGTTTTCTTGTAAAGTTCCGTTTTTGTTTACTAATAATTATATGTTATTGCAGATCGTTTCTGTGGTCATTTCGTTTGCCAGGCGAGTCGCAAAAAATTGACCGAATAATGGAACGATTTGCAAAGCAATATGTAGCTACCAATGAAGGTTTGTTTTGTAGAAAATAAATGTATTTTGCATATCTTCCTAATATTCATCTATATAGTTCCATAATTAGATTTGTTAAGATGGAATTTATAATTTGATAAGCTGCATTCATTTGAGGGAAATTTATGCGAAGTGTGTTGAAAATAAGTCCCATATTTCTTAATAATTGCGTTTTTCCCATTGCGGGTTATTTACTCGATTATCAAATCGTAGAGTTCATTCTTGTGTAGATTTATAGCTATGTGCTTTTTTCAATCAGTGAGGCCATACAACAGTATATCATTTATTATCACTTAGCGTTAAATTTATTGTTGCAGTTATCTTAATATTGGAGTTCAAGCACTATTTTTATATTATAATATTGAACCCTAATTTGTAATACAGTCATCTTATTTCTATTGCGGGTTTTTATTGCTGTGCTCAATTGTGTATTATTAATCTACACAAAATATATTGAAAATATTTTGGTTTAGGAAATCTTGCTTTCGCAGTTGTTGTATTCAAATTATTTCGGTAATTTAGGAGTTTTCGGTAGCGCAGATACATGTTTTACTATTGCTTATTCTTGCGTTATGCTAAATACTTTATTACACAATCCGAATGTGAAGGATCGGCCCACATTCGATCGTTATCAGAGTATGAACAAGGTGTGTGCATATAACACAAATTTTAAAAAATTCAAATGTTATCAGAAATAAAGTTCCAATCTATTTTATAAGTAGTGATTTTGTGTTGTTTACTTTTATTCGCTTTAATGCCGCTGTTTCCTCGCATTTGTGTTTTAAATACTTTCGTTTTCTG
The DNA here is from genome assembly GCA_000816705.1 of Dictyocaulus viviparus. Classification (NCBI taxonomy): domain Eukaryota; kingdom Metazoa; phylum Nematoda; class Chromadorea; order Rhabditida; family Metastrongylidae; genus Dictyocaulus; species Dictyocaulus viviparus. The sequence goes on along the minus strand of KN716735.1, from coordinate 20,396 downwards.
TACTTAATGGCACTTACATTTAGGAACTCTTGGAAGCTGGTTTGGTAGATGCATCTATACTATCACAGATTTTCGAATCAATAAGAACTCGAGAGTTTAAAATACCAAGTGATGACGCGGCATGTCTAGATAATATATTTTTACATCCAGATCGGGAAGGCTGGTTATATAAGCAGAGCAGTAGCCAATTTATATCAGGACCATTGTCTTGGAAACGTAGATGGTTTGTGAAACTCTTTTGCACGTCTATGGCAGTATTACAGTTGCTCAAAATCTTTTATTGTTTATCGTGAATGTCCATTTTTTTTAGGAGAGCAGTATAATAATAGTCAGTTTAAATTTTAAAATTAGAAAAATTCAATTTATTGTAATCAAATACATCAAGAATGTTGCACTTTTTTGCAGGTTCGTTCTAAACGACTCATGTTTGTACTATTTTGATCAAACTACGGATAAGGAACCACGTGGTATTATTCCACTTCAAAATGTTGGCGTAAGAAGAATTGATTCTCCGTCTCGTCCTTTTATGTTTGAGGTGCTTACCTTGTTTGTCATGATTATTTAGCTTTATAGATCATGAGCCACTAATTTATTTGCATCATGTAAATTACTATTTATTATGTTAAGGTTTTGTCCCCATTTTGTGTTTAATAAGTGTTAATACTGGAAAAAAAATATTTAGACTTAGTATTTCTAGATTTTTTCTTTGACTGAAGATGGTCGTATAAAAGCATGTAAAACTGAGCAGACGGGTAAAATGGTTGAAGGACGACACAGTGTATATCGAATCTGTGCATCAAGTGCAGATGATCTAAATGCTTGGATGGAAGCAATTGCGGGTGCTGTTAGCGTTTATCCGACACGGCCACGTAGTATTCATTAGTTTCGGTGATGTTGATGTGTCATTCATTACCAGTAATCTCCTATAGATTTCAATGATCTTGTAAAGTGCATTGTGAAACCCCATCTCAAGTCCTGGTGACAAGGAATCACGCAGTAAACACGTCTTTCATAATTTTTGACGTTTGCTTTTGTAGAAATAAAGATGTTGAAAGAAAATTTTCAACAAAAAAAATCACCCAAAAATCGGATTGTGCCAAAAACCTAGACTCCAGTCTCATTCGTTTTTCTTCTTTGTCATGACTGCAATTATAGTGAATTTTTGGAAATTTTTGAAGTTTTTTTCGATACATAAATTGATCCCTGTGTACCGTTTTTATGATGGTCCCTGTTTCATATTATTTCTCATCTTCATAAATTTACGGAGTAAGTGCACCAGTGTTTGCCATATGTTTTTAGGAATAGTTCTATGCATATTGTTGAGAGCGTACTGCTCTAAGGAACTTAAGTTATTGCTGTCTCTGATCTTTATATTTTGTATTGTAGATATTGATTTCCGTGTAATAATTCAGTTTGTTTTTCTAGTTTTGGAAATGTTGGGTTGATAGGATTTTTGGGACGTTATTTCACATCTGCGCTGGTTTGATGTGGCATACTTATCACATGGTAACGTAAATAAAATTGTAATAAATGGTGGATTGTTGAGTCAGGCTACCATCCCTTTGCACGATGTGCGATGGCAGTCAGGTGATATAAAAGAGATAAACATGGGAGCTGCAGTCTTTGAAGGATTTGATGTTCAACATCAGTCTGAGGCGACATTGTCGAAGGAATCAATGGATTTTGACCCACTTGTGGAACAGCGTTAGTTGCATTACTGTTAAATCAATGCAGTACATTTACACTTTACTACCTCATTATTCATCACTTTTCAGAACTCTGTGAAGACAGATGCACAACTTGTGTCTGGGGATTTGAAGAAAAGGACCGTGATGATGTCATAATGCACTATCGCAGTCAATGGCACCGGTAGTTGGCTGCTATATTTTATCATTTCCTAATGCTGTTTCAAAACATTCAAGATAACATAGATTAGAAAATGTTATTTGAAACCTAACACTGCAGAAGTGAGAATTTACAGTTCATATGATCAGGGCCAAGTATGAAGCATTATGATAATTTAGCAATTTAGCTCTGCAAGTAGTTTTTTTGAACCAAACATAATCGTTTGCCAGTGAAATGATTTTGTACCTTTGTTGTGTATAGCTCTCGAAACTGCTTTCTATGTGTATTAAACTACTAAGTCTATTTATAGCTTTAATGTACGGAATGCAATCAAAGGCCGCTTACCATTAAATGAAGAGCAATTTGAAGAGCTGGAAGAGAAGGAAAGAAATAGTGAGCTGGTTTCGCACTGTATTTGTAGTATCTTTGGCAAGCATATTTGAACTATGTATAGACCTATCGGCGAACTAATATTTTCAATTTTATTTTTTCCTCGTGGTATCAGTTGTATTTGGCTTATGTTGCTTCACATTGCAATTTTTTTTGCGTGCAAACAAAATATAATAGGCTTATCGAAAATAAAGCATTGATAAACATGAAATGTCTAGAAAGAAACAAAGTAAAGAAGTGTTCTATGTTGATCGATTGAGGAACGGTTATTTACACTGGTGCTTTAATGTATTGAGATATGTACAAAAATATTTCCCCAAAAACCTCTTATGGGCGTAATACTAGCTTAATCGTAGTGGCGGCAAAAACTCATTCCTTATGTTTTTTAAAATTTCTTAAACTCACGGAGAATTAGAAAACGTTTTTACATGAAGACAACGAATTATTATGTCTTCATAAGAGTAAGATAAGATTTTGGCGTTGATCATTCTCTGTTGCGTCTATGCATTCGTGTTCAACGTGATATCGTGGAGGTGATTGAATGCGAGAGTGGTCTATACAGTGACTTCAGTTCACTAACTCAGGGCTAGTTATCCAGATCTTTCTGGTACCAATATATCGACCGTGGAGGGATGGCGTGCTTGGTAGGCATGGGGCGGCTGCAAACTGATTCGGGTCGACGTGTGACTTTAGCATCTCCATCGCTGAGATATAGAACTAAAAAAATATTTACAGTTCATGTCACACTTTTGTAGTTGACATCCCTTTGAGCTTCGAAGAGCATATGGTTTGAACGAATTCGGATGCTAATAGTATTTATTTGTTTTTTTCTCGACATAACTTTTTTAGTTCTATGAAGATTTTTCAGGAAGCGAATCTTCGACAGATGAAGAATATGCACCAACAAATCTTGGTTTAAGTCGTATTTATTTCATCCATAACGACGAAGTTTTTTCGATATATCGGTGCGCTTTTTTGTTAAGTGGTTTTCTGTTCTAATTAAATTGAATTGTAAACTAATCAGTTTTGTCGTGGCAGTAGGATCAAAAATAAAGAATTTTTGTAGTTCATGTAAAGGAATGTGGTTCTATTCACTGAAGCTTTTTTTAGTTGTATTCTTCTTCCTAACGAATCTGTAATTTCTTCAACGATTTTCAATAGATCTCTGGATTGCGCAATATTTCTTCTTGCCGGCGGGCGTTTTGCAGCTGCTGTATTTCGAATGTAAGTGCAGACTGGATATATTGTTTATATTGTTGATTGTTAACTGAATATATTGTATGTTGTGGTGTATTGTATGTTTATATTTCATGATTCATATTTATTTTTGGCAATGTTTTTGTCATCTGCATTTTTGTTCTATTAAAGTGTTGCTGTGCTTTTCCAGGAACAAAATGATACAGCATAAGTCGTTTCATCGTTATGTAGTACGAGCAAAGCAAGGTGGTGTACAGAGTATAAATGATAAAACAAAATCTACTGCACATTCTGCTGGTGCTACCTTACGTAGGTATGTAACTCCAGGCAATGAGCAAAAGGTGCTTGAGGCCGATTTTAATCTTCAAACGAGAGGGTCAGTGCCTGGTCTATACAGTAACTTAAGTTGACCAATCTTCACCAAGTCAGTACTAGTTAACTTACTCAGATTTCTCTAGCACAAATTTACCAACTCCGGAGGGATGGCGAGCTTGGTAGGCTTGGGGGCCGGCCGCGATCTGATTTGGGCCGGCGTGCCGAAGCGGTATCTACATCAATGAGTCTTTGCGACCCCTATAGACCTCGAGACAAAAAATTGTAGAAACAGTAGGGTTAGGGAGACTTCGAATTCGTTAAGTTCTACGTGTTCTTTATTCACTACGAGTAAACAGGGTATAATGAATGCTACTGAGTATAGTTTTTTCAGATACAATGAACTTGCTTTGCAAGAAGACATTTCGAAATTATTGTTGGCTTGGTCAGAATATCTTGCTGTAACACCACTAGTTTTCATACAGTGTGCCAGTTATCGACGTTTCATATTTCATGACATCAACAATGGAGGATTTAACACGAAGGATCCAAGATTGAGGTACGGCGCTATGATTGTTCTTTGCTTCAAAGTGGCAATATGATTTATAAGTAATAATATGGTTATGTACGTTTGTTTTTTTTTAGAACGATTCCTTTCGAGACGAAGCGTCCACTTGTATGTGAAGTACAACGAGTATGGGACCGTTTAGTCACTGTTTCTTGTCATGGCACATTCAATGATTTCATTGCCGAACTGTCAAAACGTAAGCAGAGAAGGAAGAATTTATTGAAGAAGAAAGGTTTAGAGGCTTTGTGGAGTCCTGAAGATTCCGATGAAGATGAAAAAACTTCATTGAAGAAGAAGGTATGTTGTTTGTGATCATTTGTCGCTGTTTTCTACTCATATGAGGGAAATAACTGTTTCTCTTCAAGGTAAACCATGTGAAACCCGCATTAGTTTCGCTGGATAAAGCACGAGAAATTGATACTTGGCCATCATTGCAAAAAGATATAAGAAGAGAGTTATATGCAATGGTAAAAGAAAATAATGTGAATGCGCTTAGAGACTTTGTTGAAACTCGCGCACAAAACAAAAAAGAGGTGACGTTTTATTTTGAGTCGTAGAACTATTTCCTAAATATGTGGGAACTATTGTCAAGATTATTTTTTCTATGTTTTTAATGATGGTGACAACAGTTGGCAATTACATGCTTGAAATTAGATTTAAGGCTCTTGATTATCTCTCTTCATTCCGGTTTTCATCGGATAACGACACTTTCCTTCACATGGCAGCAAGAAATGGTTGCAGTGAAGTAATACAGGTTAGCGCACAATGATTCAGGAAACGTTGATTGATTCGGAAGGTTAGGTTTCGTAAGACAAAGAGTAATAATTTATTGATTTAATGTTGTAAACCTCTTTTTTTCCTTACTGTATTTTTCTCTTCCTTAGTACCTTCTTGAAGCTGGATGTGATCCTTCTATGAAGAATGAACATGATATGGTAGCGTATGCGTTATCTGCCAATAAGTCTATTAAGAAGGTGTTCGTTCAGTTTCGTAGTGATAATCCGAACAAATGGAATTGGACAAGGTATATTCAAAATTTGTTGTTAGTGCATCTCACTTATTTTAAAACAAGGAAGAGTTTGAGAACTCTATCTTAAAAGGAGTACACTCTATGTTTCAGGTGTCATATTCCGGAACCGGTCCATCTGACTGATGAGCAATACGCGAATATGGTTCAAAAAAAGAAAGAGAAGAAACAAAGACAAAAAGAGAAAGTCAAAATACGAAGAGAAAATGAAAAGAAAGAGGAAGAAGAGCTGGTGTGTACTGTCGAGGAAATATACTATTAACTTTATATTAATTTGAGAATATATTCTCAGAAAACGAACAACTTTTAATATATAGCCATAAAGCGCAACCAACATGTGTTTATTTAATCAATAATGATGAGGTTGTCAAAGATCATGATACGCACGCACATCCTTTATTCACTGGGTTGAAAAGTCCGTATTTTTTCGATACTAGGGATATTGACCGTCTTGAAATTGTAAATCGTTTTTCTTATTCTAAACACTGGCAGTGTTCTTGAAACAAAAGTGCTTGGAGTGCTCGAGTTGAGTAAATGGCAAACGCGTTAAGAGTTTAGGAATATAGATATACTTTAACGTTGACCGTTCTCCTCTGTGGAATGCGCCAATGCATTTGTGTTCAACGTGATATCGTGGCGTGATGGAACTTGATCTAAACAATAATTTGAATTGGGACGTCTTGACAAAATCAGTGCTACTTACCAAGTCATTGTACTGCTTCATTGTATTCTGACTTAAGCGTTTTTCAGAAGAAATCTTCCTATGTTTTGAATAACAAATGAGATTATAGGCTGCTCGTGCGGCATTTCTATCTTTGTCAGATAGGGAAAAACGTGCTGCTGCTGCTGAAGCAAGGTTGGCACGACTTGAAGGAGGTCCTAGATGTATACAGGTTGTTTTGTAATTTTTATTATTTTGCTTCTTTCAATTGGATTTATCAGACAGGCGAGAAGAAAGCACCATGTATGCAACTTAATGTAGTCTTGTAGAACTTTTACAGAAAAATGCTTTAGTGTTGCATAGATAAAATATTTTGGTGATTTTTAGCTCAAATAATCAGCCGAGCGTGTTTGATTCCTATTCTGGATTCCTTGCAAAAAATCATTTCTAATTTTCTATTGTTTTTTATAAGTTATGAATGGCAAATGTTCTATAGCATTTTTTAGTGCGGTGTCACCTACAGTGGCTTTGGATTCGAATACTTGGAGATGCGGTTTTGCAGTCCTGCTTGTGTTGCCACGCACCGTCATGGGGTCACATCATTATAATATTGTGTTGTTGAAAGTTCTTTTTTGTTCGAGAATTGGATGTGATTTATAACAATGAAGCATAAAAACCCATGTCTTTTTTATCTGGTCATGCAGGCGTAAAGTTAATTATTTGCCTTACAATACTTATATGATTTCTGTATATACTGCCTTCGAAATGAACATGCTGATATGGAAATTGAAAAACCAGGAAAAAGAAGAGTGCCATGGTATGAGTATATTAAACATAGTGTTTCGTAAGTGATATTGAAATATTCTCTAGGAATGTACTCTAAAGACAAGCAGTGATGATGAGTTTTGTAAGTCGACGTCTCATTTCACAAGGAGTAAAGTGGCAAGTAATTCTTCCTAATGCGTTAAACAACAAAATACGTTTTTTTTTGGTTCATTGCTACCATTAATGATTGTTGTACTTCTATTGATTTTGTTAATTGATGTAGATAGATCATTTGTTTTACACAATTCAAGTGACGACTCATTCAGATTGCAGTATTTCCATCTCTGCAGCGCAATATAATTTCAGTTTAGGTCGAAGGAGAAAGACATAATATTGAAGAAATATGATCCTGTACAGGTTGGGTATTTATCGGAGAAGTGTATAGCAGTCGATGAGCACGATAATATTATTGGTGGAGTGACGAAGGGAAATGCACATAATGTAGCAACTAGTATGTGAAATAATCAAGTTTTGTTTGTGTTAGTGAAATTACTATGGAACGAAGGGTCTTTTCTCATCATAATAAAAATTAATGTCAAGTGTTTGGAACGTGGTATTCGACGTGTTGCACATTTATGATCCACCCTAATAAACTAGGTTTGATTAAAGTGAGATTTTCACATTTGCTATCAACGTTAGTGTTGCAGGTTTTTATAAGACCTAAAATGAAAAATACAGACAATAGGAAATGGGTGATGTCTTGATACGAAAGTTTCCATCTCATTTAAAACGCGAGATCACGGTGATTAATGCTTGCTTTTCTTTTGCATAAAGGGGCGATCAACTTAACAGTACCATAGTTCGGAAATCTATGATAACACTTTGTTGAAGAAGTGGTGAAGTTTACTATGTGTTACAGCCATAAAGTGTTTTTAATATTAGTGAAGTTGTACCTCATAAATTTTCTATTAAATACAGGCTTTTTCTAGTGAGCTTGCATCGGGCCTTCAGCTTGTTCGCCTTCACACCAGATAAAAGGCTCATATTGCAAAAGCGAAGTGCTAAAAAGTTGAGTTTTTTCGTGTTGAGGAACAGAATTCTACGGGGGTTCCAAACGATTTATTAATATAAATGCATAATTGTAGAATATGAGCTGTTCAATTGGATAATGGTCCGTAGATTTTGTTGTGATTTTGAGTGGTTTGCTAACATCCTGAAGACAATCCAATACGTTATCCAGTCTTTGACAGTTTTAGTCGAAAAGAACTTGAAATTTTAGCATTCCATATGGACTTGGAGAAAGTTTACAGAAAAGGCTACTTATTCTACAAAGTTACAAGTGAGAATTTTTATATTAAGATTGGCCGTAGAAGAATGTTTCGGAAACTTCATATTTAAAACCGGGATTCGCGATCTTAGTTGGAATGAACCGCACAAGTGGTTGTCGGAGTTTTCATGGTAGCTCTCAGTTCTGAAAATCCTCTATCTTAATGTGGACTTAGGAATTTCTAAATTAGTTATGGATTAGATGAGCTTTGACATTAATCATTTCCTGCTGCGAGGTTCGTACTCCTTGGTAGGCTGGGGAAGTGACCGCAAACTGACTTGAGCTTACATACTGCTATGGCATCTCAACCAATGCGCTTTTATGCCATTGCGCACCCTAATTAATTACATCATAGTGAAATTGAACCCTTCGTTATAAATAGGAGATTTTGCCCAACAGATGTTATTTTAAAATCATGCACGAGATTGCATCATCGATACATAAGCGGTAGATTTTGTTTCCTTTGTTGAAGAGAGAAATGTGAAATGCTTAAGAAGCAGGTTTCCAAATCACCATTGAATACCAAACACACGTTCCCTCACCAGCTTCTGGTGTGATTCACTCATTTGCATTATTGACGAAGATAACGACGATCTGATCCAACACTACGAATTTGTCGAATGTAAAGAATTTTAAGATTATTGAGAGAAGCATCTAACCTGTGTTATAAAACATATGTATCAATATGCAACGGAAGCCTCAGTCAGGTGTTAAGTAATGTCCTAACTTGGTATCTTCGCAGAGAAGTAACAGAACACTTCAAGGGAAGAAGTGATAACATTCTGAGCGCTCGGCGACACATTGCTTATCAAGATTAAGGGGACTATTTTCCGCTGTCACAATGAGACTTTTATTGCTTCTCGAAATGCAATGAAGAAAACAATCTGCGATTTATTTGTAATCTCTTCGGTAGCTACATTTGTCTTTATCCATACGTATTTCCAGATTATATAGCATAAATCAATGCATCTGATCAAATTGCTAAGTAAAAAACTACCGGGACCATGTTGCTGTTTAGAAATGAAGTCATTACCAATAATGATAACAGCTTGTAATTTTCCTCTTTAAGATTTTCACACTAGTAATCACCATTAGGGTTGTAGGAACGTGAGGCAGGCAATACTGAGCAAGCAAGCAAGATTTTAAAAAAAAACCGTTTTGCACAATAGATCGTACTCACGCATTTGTTAAATTTATCGAGCTTGCACGAGAGTACAGGGAACTACGTTGTCGCATCTCTACAGATCTCAAAGTTTTTGGTTTTGCTTTTTATAAAGGCAGTGTTATTAATCCACCTAAATTGTTTGACACTGATCCATCGACAGCACAAGGATGATAGGCTTACCTTGAAAGGATTTGAATTCAAGCTGTATTAATCTTTGCAGTGCAATACTATCGCTATGCAACGAACGAACGAGTCAGAGGTGTCGATATTCACAGTTCGTTATCAGTTAGGTGTAGGGCTTGAACATGGGAATCATAGTGTATTTTCACTGATTTGCAAGACAACTTCTCAATAGTGCTCACGTATTTCTTGGAAGAAAATGGGAGGAAGGATTGTAGACAATATTTTATTATTCAAAGATCCATATTTTCGCTTTCCCTAAACATGATAAAAAAGTACGTTGAAATATTCAAAGGCTGTCATTTCAGATCACCTTTCCGTGTTTATGGACTAACACCTGTTGCAGTCATCCATTATTCACTGCCAATGAACAGAGCGGTACCGCTGGAGTCATTGCGGCTGTCATACGAAAAGTAAAACATGAACTAGGCGTTGTTGACCTGGATCCTAAAAAGTGTTACGTAATGGGACGCTTTTTATACAAAGTAAAGTTTAGATTCATTTGTCGTCTTCGTCTCACAATTCTTTTGTTCATGAATTTTAAGTAAGGGACAAACAAAGTAATTCTGTATCAATTTTCAAATGCTCAGAGTTAGGCATTCGCGAGAATTTCAGGATATTCTTTCACTGAGGAATCCTAAATAACGCATAATTGAAGGCTGTTGGAGCAGACATGGTATGGGGAGAGCAAGAGCTCGACTACGCTATAGTGGCGCGAAATTTCGAGTTTGATCAACTTTTACCAAATCCAGAAGAAGTTAGTGATATCAAAGCTGTTGACGAACAAGAACTTGCTCATTGGGTAGCTACAGGTAAACTGAAATAGTTAACTCTGACATCTTCTACAAATCTTTTTACTTGTAAAAATTTTCCAAAATATTTCTGTTCAGAGTATTCATCATTTTCGCCGTGGTTTCAACTTTTCTATCGCTTGCGTTTTTTATCAGAATGGTGGTCCAATATTGACCAGATAGAACACCATCCTGTTGATATGAATATTGTACGGATGAATTGACTAATGAAGTTCAACACTCATTACTATCAAGTAGATTTTTACCGGATTTCTTGCCTGGATGCTTTTTTTTTCCATATATTTCCTTTTTTCTATATAACTACTCTTAAATCTCATTTATGTAATGTGGCAACTAGTTTACATCAACTGATGCAATGTTGACAAGATCTTAAATGTTGTCAATATTAATATATTATCTATTCATTAATTGTAACGTAAAATTGGTATGTACTAAGCAAGTACGTCGTTCAGTATTAAGCATTGTCGTTAGCATGTTGATTACAACGTAATGCTCAAAGCTCATAGAAACTTGTCTGCTGCATATTTTTTTATAACGTTCTTGAAGACATAAAAACTTTTTAAAATCTTTTTTGAAATAATTATGTGTGGTTTTATTCCATCGATTATTTGAAGTTATTTCTTATAAGTGTACTCTGTTGCCTTAAGTGTTTCAAGTTTTAGAAATGCTGCATTGGTATGATTTACTATGTTTCATACCAACTTTTATTCTTGTTTATTCTTAGAATATTACTAAATTGATTTATTGAGATATCTATGGTTACAGATGCATTCCATATATTCAAGGGCGAATGCGTTATTTGCATTTATGCTATGGGTTCTTGCTGCTGTCACATTTGCTTGTTTTCTCTCCACAACGTTTTGCGACTATTCTGCAAAGGTTGAAATTACTGTAAATAATCCACGAGTGTAAGTAATGTTGGTTGTAGATTTTGACGAATCTCTATTCTTACAAAATTTCGCTTAGTTGATTATTTTGGAATGGCAGATTTGAGTGTAAATCGTGTTTTCGGGAGATGAAAAATAGGGATTTGAATATTGCTCATAGTATTTTCCATGAAACAACTCGAATTAACTTTTCTCTGTAGCTCATTAATTGAATCAGTGCGTACTCGTTTATTAGTGATTTGTGTCATGTGATTGAGTATAAGACTTTTTTTCAAAATAGAAGTATAAGTACTGAGTTAACGGTTTTACCAATTCTTGTGGAAGTAGCAATGTATTTGAGTTCACAGTAAACTGTGGAGATGTTAAAAATTGGTCTGTAAATCTTCTGACTTATGAGACCCCAATCTCAATAAAATTTGTGATCTTTTTCTCCTGGAACGTAACTAGAAATAAGTTTGCACTGCAATGTCGTGACACGAAATTTAAAGGGATGTCAAACTGCTGTTAATTCGAATAGCCATAAGCCGTCATATATTATATCGCAATTTCAATCCAAAACATATCCTTTTGTTCCTTATGGGGTCATCATGTACGCATCACTTAATTACTCTTACTGGTATCTCTGGTGATAGAGAAATTGCATAAATCTCTGTATTATATTCATTAGAGTAGGTATATTAATTACAGGCGTTCAATAGCGGATTATTCAACGTCTTCAGAAAAAGCAGATCTTGGCATGTTGGACTTTTCAATCTCAGGCGATTTTTCTAAAATATTCAATTGGAATGTAAAACAACTTTTTTTATATCTGGTCGCCGAATATGAAACACCAGAGAATGTTGGTGAATGGATGGACAATTGTTTTTTAATAATTTAAAAGATGAATCTGAATAATGGTTGTCTAACAATTTCAGATTAGGTGTTTGCATAGTGAAGTAGCTCGCTGAAATAGTTTCAGATTTGTGAATAATGGCCTAATAACATAAATGTTTGAAGAGTTATTATTTCAGCCTGTGAACCAAGTTGTGCTATGGGATAAAATTGTACTGCGAAGTGAGAGAGTTGTATTGGATGAGCGCCGTTTGCAAAGCAAATACTACTTTTTGGATGATGGATCCAATTTGCTTAATCATCCGAACGTCACACTAATACTAAGGTAATTGCGTACAACAAATCTGTGGGTTATTGTGGTATTGTTAATAAACAGATCTAATCGATATGTTATTAGGTTGATGAAAATTTTACCCTGTTTCCCATTTATATCCTATTCAACTTTTCTCACAAGAAATTTCGAGATCGGCCACATTTGTTTTATCAAACTGATGTTTGATGTGGTGAAAACAGCGTAGGTAAAGCGACGTGACGAAGTTGTCGATTACTGGCGTTAAGTCCCATGATATCTCGTTCTACTTTACACACAACTTTCTCTGTAGTAGTTTTAAGTAATTTGGTATGTTTCAAATAACTTATTAAGTTATTATTTTTTTCTCCATAATGACGTTATTGAAGAACAATCAAGTTTTAGAAGTGATTTTCTTTTATAATTGACTGATTTCAATATATAATGTGGGAAGCGTTTGTTAGTCAACGCTTCTATAATCGGTTCTGTTTCAATAAATCGGAAGTATCTAAACTCTTTTAAGATGAAAGGAAATGGTTTCCATGTTTTTCACGTCAGTTTGTGATTGTTTAACTTTGGTCCGTCGCGCATAACACTTTTTGAAACCTTGTTTTCTCGCGTAGCTAATTCTCATACAATTTGCTAATTTATATTTTAATTTAATTTGATTCAATTCCATAGTAACGATGACTCGTATGAAGAGCTTATAGAGACTAGACAGACTGGTCTCTCTGGATACTAGGCTTAAGATTCTACTTATATTAAGATTCAATAGCTGATTCAGTTTAGTTATGACTCACTTTGCAAACGGTTATTGAGGAATAAATAATTTGGTTAGATAAATGGTAGATAAAGATAAATGCAAGGGTAATTGGCAAGTTTCCTCTATAATTAAGAAAAACGTAATTCATATAAGAATTTATAGGTACAATGTGGTACCAAATGCTGGCTATTTGAGGTTGGGTCAGGCGGAAGGCCAAGCAGTTGTAAAATTTCCAGCTACATATACAACCAAGAAGAATTAGCTGTAATCTGCTTCATATGATCAAATATTGTGAATAAGTAAACTCTTCGTGCGATTTTCTGGAAATTTAGGATAGAATTTTTGTTCTATTTGGAAAATAGTGTGTAATGGTCATCTTTTCTGGTAATGTGTTTCTTTGCTTATAATATTGATGGCGACCACACTCGTCAACTGTTGTATTTATCTTGTTTCGTGTTTGCTGTTTATGGGTAACATTAATACTTTGTTTTTGAGGGGAATAAAAATTATGAATAATTAGAAGGAATTGTTTTTGTTTCATTGTTTGTTTCTCACTGTAATGGTTAAATAGCCACATGAATCCTACATTAGTAAAGAATAATGAAAGTATCTCCTAATAGTTTAATAGCAACAGTATCAACCAGGGCGTGTTACTGTGGCACCTCCATCACTGCGGCACTGCATCCTGAAATAATAATAAAATCATTCTTATAAAGTACAGTTTTGCTCTTTTGTATACTTACAAGTGAGCATCTGTTGGATTTAATTATAACGCGTCGTATTTCATTATGGAATTTCTTGCTGAGATATTTTCACATGTAAAGCTGTGAAGTTGAGTGCGTTAATCACTGTGAATTATGACGTATCGTTCTGTATTTTCTAATTAACAATGATGACCATTCACTTTGTCAGTTTCCTTCGCTTTTAATGTACGAATATGACAGCACTTATAAGCTGTTCATTCTGTTGTTAATACAGCTTTCTAATTCCTTTCGAATTTTTATCTTCGTGAGATTATATGGATTCCTATTTATGTTAGGTAAAAACCACAATAAAAAATAAGATTTCATACAGTTCCATCAAATTTACAACATCATTTATGATAATAATAAACGAGTGTTGATGAGTGGGCAGTATAGTTTTCTTTGCATTAAATTTGAGCAGCACTTTCGAGTTGGGTAGTACAAGCAGTACGCTGACTCATATATTATTCTACGAATTATGGTATGTTATAATGCTTTCGTAGTCTTATAATTTATGTCTCCATGATGATGAGTCAATCGCAAAGCTTGAAACATCAGCCAGAAATTGAAGCTGCGTCTCACTGATATACAGTCTTGTAATCTATCTAGTGCACCACTGACATTCTTGATCTGCGATCACTCAATGCTTTATTTTCATTGAACATGTCACTAGCTCTCTATCGTTGGCTGTTTTCTTTGGAGAAAAAAAGTTGACTGCTGCTGCAATTCATAGATGGAATCTGTGAATAAGCTTGACAAAATTTGTTTGCTGCTATATATGTGAGGAAAGAAAAAGGAAATTACGAAGTGTTGAGTCACATTACAATTAACATTTTAACAAGGGTGGTTGGAAGATTTAACAGAGTAATCTTTCATTGTTTGCTCTATACGAGATGTATATTATAAAAAATCAATGATATGAAAAAGGTAGTTGGAATAGTTGGTTAACCGTGCACCTCAAAGCATACCTACACTAACTAAATTCTTACTCAACTGTCCAATTTTCTTAATTAGTATTCCTAAGGCTTTTGATCATTGGGAATATGTTGACAAAATCTTTTACTTTTATTTTCTGAGTGATTCCATCCAAATATCTTTGTATTTCCTCGGTCAATTTGCGGATTTCATAAAGTATTAACACGTGTTAGCTGTCGACGATGACAACTGCAGTGCTGAAGTGTTTTCCAAATCGACCTGAGGCAAGTCTTTGATACACTCTGTTAAGAATACTCTGCCACATTTGTCTCGACCAATTCGCCATGATGACATTACTTGTCTGAATGCGAATCAATGAATATGGTGCAGAGAGTAGTGTATAAACGAATCTGAATTTACTCTAAGTCTTCCTTTAATACTTTTATGCTTCATATTAATAGGCTCCACATTCAAGATAGGCATGAGTGTACAACCAGGCATATTTGGTTGCCCTCCTCCTGGTACCATCATGTCCATTAAACACATACTGGTCACCAAATTACCAATAATGAAACAACCGCCTTTCATCGCTATAACAAGATAAGATAAGGTTTGGCGTTGATCAGTCCCTTGTGGCGGAATGGGCCTACGCATTCGTATTTAAAGTGATATTGTGGGGGTGGTTGATTAAGAGCTTGGTCTATACGGTGACTTGACCACTCTTTGCCAAGTCAGTGCTAGTTATCCTATCCAGATTCCACTGGTACTAATTTATCAATCCAGATTGATGGACACTGCGCTTTTATTGAAATATAGATATTTTAGGTGATCCATGGTTGATAATCTCGGGTGGCGAGGTGGTGCATATGCCACTGTGGCACAAAAGCCGAATCCGTTTGCGGCCACCTCAGGCCTACCAAACGTGCCATCCCTCCGCAGTCGGTGAATTGGTACGAGAGAAATAAGATAAGATAATTAGCACTGACTCTGCGAAGAGTGGTCATCTCAAGTCAGAACAAGCTCGCATTCAATCCCCTCCACGATATCACGTTGTACATTAACGATAAGTCTAATGTCGTAAAAAATAGCTATACATTAGGAATTTACCCAGTATGGGATTGTTGTTCGTTGGTTTATCAGTAGCTGTTGGACATTCGAGTGGAGTGTAGTCGATACTTATATTGAGTTGTTGTAAAACTTGCGATATGACGGCATATGGAAGGAACGCTTTGCGAGCCTGGTCTTCCAGTACATCAATGACCTCAAGATAGTTTGGTCAACAAATGGTATTTCAGTTAATCAAAATATTCGTTTCATGTCAGATCTTTCGCTGCTAACAAAATTTTTTTCTCGTTTTACAATGGTTTACATTAGATATTCTTATGAACATCCTCTGACTAAATAGTGAGTTCTTCAATTTGGAATTTGTTACCGACCGCATCCATTATTAAGTCTCGAACAACCCTCATCGCTGCGTCTTTACTATGAGAAATAGACGTGAATGCGATATTTACAGGAGTTGCTTCTGTGTATATCATTTCCACTGGTAGAGTAAAACCGCTAGCCGTGAAAGTCATAGCTGTCACTACAAAAAACATTTACTACTAGCATAGTCAAGAATGTTCATGTATTCATACGAAATTTCGACTCATTCCTTGATAAGATCTGTAAATAAATTTCGATCTTCATAAGTCGATTCAATTCGTTTACTCAATTTTGTGTTCTCACCTTCTCCTTGAGGGAGTAGTCCACATCCGAATACTGAGCCGATGCCGATCAAAAAAATGAGATAAAAAAATTGTGTATATACCACCAATTTTCTTGTGTTATTCATTTTCAACAAAAAGTCACACTCCTGTAAAGTTTCGCGACGTTTTGTGGAGTTAAGGATGAACCGGAATTTCCCTCGACTATGAAAACATATCCAGATATCCGTTAAAACGAATCAACAAATATTGGAGGTGGAGATTATGCTAGACACAAACGATGCAGTGAAATTTGTTCATTTAGTTCCGTTATGTTATTAAATATAAGTCTGTAAAGTATAAGAGGTGTTAAACTATATGCCATTAAATGTTGATTCGTCATTGAGAATATAAGATTTGATGTGTCATGAAGACATCGTTTTCTGTAACTGAAATGATGACTACTCTCTGTGTGTATAGTGCTGCTTGATAAACCTCACACTTATTGTCACAGTTTTTTGTAAATGAAGTATTTATAATCGATTGATCGGATTATTAAAATGCTATTGAGATCGAATGTATGGTAGGCTTCACTTTTTTGATAGCATTTCAAGAAAAATATGTAGAAAAATACATGTCATACATCAACTAGGCAAACCATGAAACAGTGGACAGCTCATCAAGATTATCAGTGAATATATAAGAGAGGAAATGGAGTTCGAATACGAAGCAAGATCTGCGAGACTTGCGAGACTTTCGACAAGATCCATGACATTTATAAGAACAGAAAAGCATTCGAAGAACATAAAAACGACAACAAAAAAGCCTTGTTTCTTTTGTGGTAATTTGGATCACATATAAGGGTAACAAGTATAACAAAGCTAAAACTAATGATCAAAGATTAAGAACAATAAGAGAGTGAATCCTATGTTATAATTGTTTCTTATCATCACACAGCATAACCTCTTGTTGCAGAACAGAACATACATCATAGGAATCAAACATGGATATCATACATCCATATGTCTGGATCGATTCTCACAAAAGAACAAGAGTTCTAAAAGACAACAAGCGGAATAAGCAAAACCCGAAACACCATCATTTAAAATAAACACAATACCTTTTAGTAACAATGTACACGAATAACGATGGTGTTCTATATGGACAAACCATGAACAGACATTCCAACAAGACAATCGAAAATAGTATTGATTATTCATGAAATTAGATCGCATAGGTCAAAACCTCAAATTTTCCTCCGTGATGACTACAGACCTAACTTTGCATACATCTGGCAAGTCTAAAGAAAGTAAAAGAACTTGCCAAATTACAGAAATACTACTGGGGACAACAAAGTAAGTGCATTCAATTTTACAGTGAAAAGAATCGGAACAATAACAAAACTATTAAGATGTATTCCTCTTAACCAAAAGAACACGAAATTTTTACAATATAACATTGAGCCAGACATTCTCCTTCGTTGCAAAGATCTAATTGACCTTAAGAATGATAAAATATTTCTAAACAAAAAATCACCTTTAGGATTAGAGTTGAAAACTAGAAACTAGTTAACAATTTGACTATTTGATAGTAGGCACTAATCATGAATGAAAGATTGAACTGCAAGACAATGAACTTTTTACAGCAGAAATTATTCAACCCTCCGATAGTTGTACCAAACAGTACTCGGATATCGGTCGTGATACAATTTGATCTACCGATAAGTCACGAATTAACGGGATCCCACAAAGAAGTTTAACAAAGCAAACAGTTTGGAGAAAATCTAAAAATACAATAGAAAAATGATAAGAGAGTCACTATGTAAAGTTTCCATGAAAAAACGGTTCATACAAGCTATCGGATAACAGAGGTATAGTTATAAAATGCTTACAAACCATCTTTCCAAAATTAAACAGGAAGCTGGAAAAGGCACAGTCAATTAAACCAAGGACAACGAATTATTGCATGCGTTCTGATCCGGTTCATCAGATCCGTATCACATCGATTAAACCATATTCTAACAGATCGCATTAAAAGTAATTTCTCAGAAATTAAATCAATGACTTCAAATCCGTACATAACCGCTATAAAATATAATTTAGCATTGAGAGTGTTGAATCGTAACCACCAGAATTTGTACCACGCAACAATACCGACAAACCAAAATCAATTGAATTCATCGAATTAATCGCAAGCAACACCAAGATAGGAGATATAATATACAATATGGTTATCTACAGTATCAGTGTGACACAGGTCAAACAATGATTAACGTGAGAGAGAAGTTCTGAATATCCAAATTACGACAACAAGCGCAAAGGATTTGACGACGATCTCATAAAAATAAGCAATAATGGTAGACTTATCAGAAAGAAGAGTTCAAACACCTAAACTATACGAACATTTAGATTTCGATTATTTTTTTATTTCGGTCGGATTGCAAGAAAAGAAAATGACAACGTAAAGAAAGTTTGTGGAATTGATAACGAGCGCAGTAACCAGATTACTCCATCTAGAATTGGTAGAAGATGTGACGTCAATCAAACTGTTATTAGCCTTAAGATGCTTTTTTTGCAAGAAGAGGAGTGTCAAAAACTATAACGTTTGGCAAAAGTCCAAATCTCCTATAAGGCGAAGAAATATAGAGAGCTGTTCATGCGGCAATTAACGATGTGACTTTAGCGACAACAATGTTCACAAAGGGAATCGCATGAAGCTCTGAAGATGAAGGAGGTAAAATAAACGAGGATAATTCAAAACATATCTGTTTATGATAAAAATGTGATATGAATTCGCAATGTTGAATCAATAGTAAATCCCGGACCCCTTAGTGATATTCAAGACCGCATCACACAGATATCCTCTCTAATTTGCTACCGATTGCATTACTGTGCTGATAAAAACGCGATATAGCAGCGAGTTATTTGTTTTTTATGCTAACACTGCTTAAGAAGCATTGAGTGATAGTAAATTAGGTTACTTGGGAGTGCAACTGGAAACACATCAAGCTGAACAACAATGAAATGCGCGTTCGAGTCACATTTGAAATTAGGGCCTCGTGATTAACACGACATTTTCGTGATTAAATTTTCAAAAACATTACAATCTATTAGAATTGGTAGCCAGAATAGAAAAATCACTATGAGAGGTTTAAAAGTTACAATTAAAGGAAGATTTCTGGTTTCTAGTCTTTTACTTTTTTTTATTTCTTTGCTAGTTGTTCTATTGGTGTTTAGTTTGCACCTGCTTAGGAGCACATTTTGACTAATTTTATTTTTTTTGTTCATGCTATCATTTTTACAGTGCAAAGGAATTTAAATATAAAAATCTGTTTGTAGCTGCCTCCATGGTCAGATTCTTCAACATTTCATGATCAACTTATTCATTTGATGAGCTCAGAAAAGAGGTGGATTACATTGAAATTCTCGTTTTGACTGATTTATCTATTGAATAAAAGTGCTTTGTACTTCATACTTCTTTAATTTCTTTTTTTGAGTAACATTTCAGTAGCGGCAAACGGTGCACTTTCAGCCGTCCATTTCTTCCACATATTTATCAGTTGTTGACGGTGAGAATGGCAGTGCTGAAGTACATTCCAAATCGAGTAGCCGTTATTCGTTGAAACACCCTGTTTAGAACACTCTGCCACATTTGCTTCGACCAATTCGACATGATAATATTGCTGGTCTAAGTAGAACTCGACCTATGACGTACGAAAAGTAGTAAAAGAAAAATAATCAAACCCGAAGGCTCCCTTTAAGACTCCGGTATTTTGTAGGAATAGGCTCTACAAACATCTGCGTCATGAGATTACAACCACCTCCACCTCCACCACCATTCATCGTGCACAAACTGGTCACCAAATCATTGATGATGAAACAGCCATCCTTCATTGCTGTAAAAATGAGTCAAGACAAGCTTCGGTTTTAATAAATCTCGGTAGATGAGCTGTTTATTTATTTTCGATATAAATTCGTAGAGGGGATTCTATGCGCTTTCGATGAATACAATGACTTGCAATGAGCATTTTCAGC
>KN716734.1:62683-78107 GCA_000816705.1 Dictyocaulus viviparus | reverse complement strand
TGTTGTTGTGTAAGAATTGTGATATTACAAAAAACATTAACATTATTCGTATAACAACAAATTAGTAAAAACGATAAAGCTAGTGCAGTTTGGTTAATGTACCACTATCGACAACTGCAGTACGTCTACTTCGTTACCTGGATGGCTCGTCTTCACGCGTAGTGCACGCCCTAGCAGTCTTCTCCATTCGTTGTTAATCTGCTCGATTGTCATCCATGTTGGTGATTTGCTGGGTACATGGAGACACTGCTGGTAGGATCTATTCTGTGAACCTGAAATAATTGTTGACAGCTGCTAATCGAGCTTCCTGACGTTTACCTGGAACACGTCCGCTGATCTTGCAAGTGGTCGCCCAGTTGGACGTTTGCATTCTCTTGGATATTGTATGGGGGAGGAATCGGTTTCACAAATCTAAATATGGTTTGTAATATTGTCATATTTTTTTATTTAATGACAGATGTTCTTTGTGGACTGTTGTTTCCCTTTACAAAACGATTCATACTATCATGGAGATCATTTCCAGGCTGAAGGCTTGTTTTGAAGACTCGAAGTTGCTTTCATTTTTTGGTCAAAGGGTTGTTGTAACAGTTGAAACATCTCAACAAATTTATCAATTTTCCTTCATAAATATAAAGCATCTCTTTATAGAAATTGAAAACGCCAATGCTTATCCCTCATTTTGAGTGTAACCTGGATTATCTGGATTCTCGTTGATCATCAACTAAATCGAGCAGGCACCAGTAAAGCTTCCATTTGTCTCTGCCACGGGTGAAGGTTGTCCAATGAGTTCTTTTTGCTCTAAAAGTTTGTTGAGCATCATAATCCCTTTCTAAGGCCCTGGTTAAGAGGTCAGACCATCGGGCTGTTGGTCTTCCTGCAGTACGTTTGATGTCCAGTCCAATGTCCAATTTGATGAGGATTTGCTCAAACCTCACGAATCTTTTTTTTTCCAGTGCACCGCTCTGCTACATCATTGAGATTTAAATGATATTCTAGCGTATCCGCTGGCCTCTATACATTTTTTTTTCCATTGAATACTTTGACGCAAACGTTTTCAGTCTAGAAAGTTCATCGCTCTTAAATTTGATTACAAGTGCACACATTCTCTTGAGGAATCAATTCTTAACTCGGTTTGATCGAGAACAATAACAAGCAGTACTCAATGCGGAAATCAAAGTTGTACTGTAAATTTTAGTTAAGATCATCTTAATCGAATAACGTAGCTCTTTGATTTTTAGTATGCTTTTCCTTTTAAAAATTTCAAAGGATACGATACTCCTTGTGAAGGCTTTTTCATGGAAAGCAACCATTTATGAGGGATTATGAACGGCGATAGCTAATCACTACCGTCCCTGATTTTGATTGCCTGCTATTCAATATTGATTTCTATTATTTCAGCTTCATAGAGGTCGTACTTTTCAGATTTGTAGTTTAGCGTTATGTTCATAGAGTTTAGAAAAATTCCGTCATAAACATATAAGTCTCAGGATATCTTTTGCAGATTTTACCTCGTAAAGAAGAAATTAGTCATGTGTGAGGCACTGTCAGTCACACTTGAGGCACTCGTTTATTTTATGCAATACAGCTTCATGCTGCTGTATCAAAACGGTTTCCTCAATTCGCTGAGTTTCTCAGCAAGCATACATGTTGTTGGACAATTGCAAACACTTTCTTCATTAAGCTCTTGCGTGGTTATGACGTCACATGTTTCCCTTCAAATTGGTGTTCAACTAAATGCTAACTGCACTAAGAAATACAATACAAAAAATGAAACGAAAAAGTATTATTGCCTTTTTTTTGAACGTATTTAAATTGTAAGATTTTATTTAGTACATCAAAATAGCGTCACATTGCTGATCATGTTCGCAAGACAGTTTTATGAATTTCAGTTAACTCGGCTTTTGTTGGGCACTTGCTGCAGCAGCCAATTTAACTCTGAGTAATGTAGAATTTTTCGCCTTCGCTGCCCGTGTTCTTGATTTGTTTCTCTCTGATTCTTCACGTTGTAAGCTTCCAATCTTTTCAAGAGTGTCGTCTTGATCAGATTTTGACTGAAAAGTACTATTAGACCGTACACAACACTCGACATTCATTTAGTTCACTATGACACTGAAATAAAATCCTCATATCCTCAAATTAATTGTGGAATGAAATGAGAAAGTGCTGCCTATAAAGCATTTCGGTTTATAAGATGTATAATGCTCACTTATGGAATGATCATAACCTTACACCTTTAACTCTACATTACTAATACTTCTTTGGAGCAGTGGCGCAGTGGTATAGGTATCATAGAGACACGTAGCCCGAATCAGGTTCGCGTCGGCCGCCACTCAGGCTTTCCTAGCCCACCATACCTTCGGAGTCGGTAAATTGGTATCAGAGAAATCTAGGTAAGATAAACAGCACTGATGTGATAAAGAGTGGTCAACTCATATTATTGTATAGACTAGGCTTGCATTCAACTACAACTATAGGTGTAACTAGAATACATTTTCAAAATACCGTGACTGTTCCTAACCCAATTTCATTCATAGACCTGCCCTCCTCTAGTTAGTGAAAGTTAGAGGCAATGCATTATGTATCCTAGTGATATTTTGATTTATTAGATCGTTACGTAGATAAGATCTATCGCTCGCAATGCTATCAAGTACCAATGATAGGCAGGTTTTTGAGCTTACCACATAAGAAACCAAGCCTCCTATTACCTACGAGTTGATGGATTGGAATCAAAATAGTCTGGAAGAGTAAACATAATTGACTTGATGAATAGTTTTTCGAAATCATTGTGTATTACAGGGGTTCGAACACTTCCATGATGTTATGGAGACAATGGTGCATCTCAACAAAGAAATGGATTACTGAAGTACTTCTTGTGTAGTAATAGTACTTAGTTTCATTTTGTGTGAGAATAATCAGATCGAATTCTTTAATAGCTTTGAACTACGTAAGATCTTCGTTTAAGAGAAGAAGAAGCAATTGTAAAAGTTCTGTATTTGGCAGAATCAAGTGTACTATGCATAAATTATCATCATGAATTTGCAAAGTCTATCAATAAGACTGATTTTCGGCCATCTGATTCAGTTCATACGATTTTACCGATTGCATGAACGCAAATTTTTCCTAGCAGTACCTCAACGAGTGTCCAATCCTTTGACAGTCACCAAAATCACAAAAAATATACCACTTCCACCACACCATCACCATATAGGTGTGGTGAAAATCATTAATCAATTCATTTGAATCTTATAACACGCTGTTAATACCTGATAGAAACCACTGGCTATTTTTTCCTTTTATCCTTTGCTAATTCTTCAGCTCTTCGTCGTCTTGCACTAGGCGTAGGCTCTTTAACTTCAGGATATGGCAAAAATTTCTGCTCTTCTGGTTTAACTGTCTAAAGAGAATGCATACTAAGCTCTATGCATAAATAAATAAATATATATATCCTACATATTACATATAACGATCAATATATTCAATATATTATGAGATAACATGTAACTTTATGTCGAGCTTAAACATATAGCTTAAACATATTGAGCAAAAACAACACGCCACAATATAACTTCAAAGAGAACGTCCTCAAATTATCGTTTGTGCTATGGTCTTCTGATGATAACGTATAACGTAAATATTGCTCGCATTGGTCAAGAATATTATAAAAATCGTTCACGAAATCATCAAAAATGAAATATGTCAATGGTGACCATTCGAAGAAGGAAGAAAACAGATGAACATTCAGTACTCAAACTGAATTCAGTACGTAAATGAACAGGGAGCTAGTAGTGTGCATCGTTAATAGTTTGCAAAGCTAAGATTTCTAGCAGTAAACACTAAATGATGAAGTTACCTAGCGTACCTTGTTTGCTGAAGATTGAGTATTTGAAAGTGCTGGCGCCAAAGTTGTAGCAGCAGTATTTCCTGCACCAGAATGTGTAACAGATTGAGTTGGAGCTGTGACGATAGAAGCAGGTAACTGTTGTGTCTTTGTTGCTCCATCCACTACAGGAGCTTTTGGTTTACCAGCAAGTGATCTCGATTCTACTGACGACTGAACCATATAAGTAAGAGATTATCCAGCTTATTGAAACAAAAAGTACAAATGTAATGTATTCTGGATAACTTACCGTTGGGTTGATCTTAATACTCTTCGAATGTTTAGTACATAAACTAGTAATCCATATAAGTATAACCAAAACTGAAAGCTATACAAAACACCAAATTGCAATTCGTTTACAGAGATTTTTCAAATGTTTCTAATGTAAAGTAGATGAATTCTTGACCTGCAACACAACGCAGAGCATTGAAGTACTTTCGGTGCTGAACTGAAGTGAAATAGACAACCGACAACCGTAAAGGAAATGATGCAAATAGATGCAGAATAAGCATTATTTTATTTATAAAGGATATTTACATTGTGATTATTTAAGTATAACTCGGAAGAAAAACGGCGAAAACAACAACAGTGGAAGCTGCTTGCCATCAGTAGAAAGCATTTATGAAGTGTATTCTCCTCCATATTCTTCACTCATAACCTCTAGCCACATCCTCAGCTAATGAAGTACGATTTGAAGTATGATTTCTTGAATCGCTAAAACTGTCTTTTTATAAAATATCCTTCTTTCAACAGTTAACTGCTTCATAATAATTTTAGAGTGTTGCTGGATGTTCAGCTGTCATGTACAGTGTGATCTCAATTATTAAGAGAATCCCCGAGCTGAGGAGTTGGACATTTTTATTTACACATGGAATACTAACCTAGAGTAAACCAATGTCAAAATTCATCACGGTTTCTGTGGAAAATAAGACCGAAAGGTGGTAATACCCCTATGATTCTAAGGAGCTGGATACTAGTTGAGGTGACATCTCGAGAGCGCCAAAGCATGGCGTTTTTCAAAGCTACAAGAGTTTAAAAGCTCAGCCAGCAAAACGCTACCATAAAAAGATTGCTGGGTCTACATGATAGGTAAACCAGCGTCACATGTCTATTCAAGTAAACGAAATTTTGAATATAGCACTTCCTAAATCATCGATTTATAGGAGAAGTGTAGTGGTTGATGCGCCGAAATTGTAGTAGTGTCAGTAGCTTTGGATATCTTACGTTCGTCGTAAGTAGTTTGCCACAGGGGTCCTTAGTACTGCTCTCGTCGAACCAGTTTAATGGCAAGGGGGAAGGAGATTGGTTAGAGGTCATGGGTGAAGTGTACGGAGGAGATATTCACTGTAACTGCTTATATAGAGAGGAGGCGGAGACTCAGTATGTGGAAGTAATGCCCTTTTCTGTCCTTCAGGTAAATTCGATTCCAAAAAGAAATCGAAATGACGAAATAATTGTGACCTTTTTGTGAACCAGTACATTTGAACTTCTACTCGCTAACTTCCGATGCGATGACTATTCAGAGAAAGCAATCAATATAATTATACGATATGTGTCTACTTTTCGTATAATTCGAACGATAAAGTAGATATTACTCGAGAGACTTTTCTCTATAAGACACAAGGAAAATCAGTTTCATTGCATTGTTGCTTCATGTTGTTGATCAGCGTGATTATAAAATGGTTAATGGAACTGATATTGCTTGGACATATTTCAAGCATTGACGATGGATGTTCCAAAAGTTCGAAATCTTATTTCTATGTGACGTCAATAAATAGATAAAATATGACTAGAGGTAATGTGTGGCAGAATAGTTTCTTCAGGTTTTTATTGCGTAACATATCCTATTTGACTCAGAGGGTTTACAGCCTCAAAGTGACTCTAAAGTGCTGTCAAGATTTCCATTGCAACGTGGAGACCTAGCCAAGAGTACACATATTGAGTATCGCCACCGCCTTGATGATATAAAGCTGAAAAGTGGCACATCCCTCTGATCGACGAAATCTGTGACTGCCTGTGATAAAGGCCATGACAACGCCTGAGCAGGATTATTCCCGAAAAACAGGGAACTAAAGCTACACCAGCGAAGTTTCGTCGCGTCAATGTCACCATGTACAGAAAAGACCACCCACCATGAATGACAGTTCAATGATAAGGAAACAAATGGAAGATTGCTCTGATTCACATACTCGATCTATGTGTATCAGTGACGTGAGGTCAATATGATGAACGACATAGCACTATAGCGTAGCAGAAGAAAAAGAGTAACTCAAGAAGTATCGAAGGTGTAGTAGATGAAACAAAGAATTTAGAGCCTTGAGATCACCATTTTGGCAATGGAGTTCTTCCAGATGAGTGTCTTTGAAACATACAAAACGAGATGAAAGATCTCTGGATGCAATTTGACATACCATCGAAAGGGTGATGCTAAACGTTTCCCGATCACATAAGTGAAATGGAGTACCCGACGTCCCAAGTTGTATGAGACCTCTTCACGAAAGTGGTGGGCAAAAAATTGTTACGTTTAAGGTAACCTTGAAGCGAAAGGAGTATATTGAACTACCACTGATTGCAATCGCATAAATCAATGCTATAGTAGCACTTATTCAATTCTGTTCGATGACTAGAAGGAATCCAGATAGTTCAGATGAGTAGCATGTATGGTGACTTTATCTGTTTTATCATCATATTCGTAAATGATTACTCGTCACTGGGATATAATATAGAAATCCAACCGGAGCATATTAAATCAAGAAAACTTAGGGCTGCAGTGCTGTCATTACATTTGCACGACTAGTATGGGCTTTTTTTCAATATTTATCCCACTAAAAACATCCACCATGACTTCAGGAATGGGGATAAGGGAGAATCACTGGCGAGCGAGGTATCCAAGCCAATTTGGTACGTAACGTCATATAAATTACGCCAAAACTAATTAAAATATCAGGAAGGGAAAGCTACACTACGTTTCATATCTGTTGAGCTAAAAATAGCACCAATGCACTTATAATGGAATGAATGAAATTTTGTGATAATCATGAGATATCTAACAATAGGAGAAGATTGTTCGTTTCTCAGAGTAATGATATCAACAACTTAGCTCTAAGCTGAGTAAAAGAAAATCGGCAGCTGAGTCATGCAACACTCTGAACAACTGATTGAAGAGGTAAAGGACTTGTGAAATGCACGCGTTTCTGGAAGTTCAACATATGCACGGCAGGAACCTATACAGCATACAGGCAGATCTTGAGGTAAATTGTTCGATAAAATGTTGTGACTTTAGAGGGCACTCTGAAGCATGCTATAACAATAATACAAGGCAAAACACTTGTGCAAAAACGGTTTATTAATATTGAGTTATTAAGCATCAGATGTATAGGATTAAAAAATAAAAATAATGACAGGCAACAAATGTAGAAAACATGTAGAAAACAGCTATAACATTAAAAAGTAATGAGGGAAACTGCTTCTTTGACAATAACATGGGCAACAAAGAAATATTTCAAGCTTCTTACGTGACGAATTCTACAACATTATCAATCGAAGTCAAAAATTCATAATACTCAAAACCAATCTTGCTTAGAACTGATGTCAAAAGATGAAACATTCTAAAGAAAAAAACCGATTCCCTTCGTTGCTTGACATTTCGCATGACATTGTATACAAGCAAAAAAGTTTGAACGAAATGAAAATCACCGTAGGAAAGAACAAATAAAGCAGAAAACGTTTGTAATTATGTGAAACTAAAAGTGGCTTTAATCTCTTCTGATACTTTATCGACAGCAGTCTTCAGAATTTCAACAATTGAATTGATATGATTTCTATAAGCATCTGCCTGCTGAAATTCAAAAGTAAAATAAAACTCAATATGCTCCCTCAAATTCATTGATGGTAAGTAACTACAATAGTTCTTACGTTATGTTAAAAAGCAACAATACCTCAACGACCTTGCGTTGAAGTTGCTCTAATTCAAAGCTGCGCTCAGCCAGCTGACGACGTAACTCATTAATTTTAATGTTGATCTCCCAATTTTCAACTGATCCACTAAATTCACCACACGAAGAAACATCTGTATAAAGGATGTAATTTTTCTTACAGAGTAGAGGTACTTTTAAAATCTGAAAAAAAGAATTAGAAACATTATAAAGGCTCTTTAGAAGCTTTTTCAACTCTTCGAAAGCAGGACAAACATATTAAAGGAGTACACTTACTATCAGATGTTAAACAGCTGCCCATTTGAAAAGGATTGGATTTATTACGTTCCTTCACATGCTTTCGGGAAGATGATAAAGAAAGGGATGTTGACAACAATTGTGGAACTGGGTAGTTATTATCTCCTCTGTATTCAAAAAAAAAAACCAGCCAATCAACTGAACTCTTGGATCGAATAACTTTTGTTTAAATAGAGTTTAAATAATAAATGTGTTCCCTTTTACTTTTGTGAGCGAATACGTCGTCGACGTCTGCAATTAGAAAACAGCTTTTTTGTTTGCTCCAATCCAAGAGGGTTTAGGAGGCCC
This sequence comes from Dictyocaulus viviparus, assembly GCA_000816705.1. NCBI lineage: Eukaryota > Metazoa > Nematoda > Chromadorea > Rhabditida > Metastrongylidae > Dictyocaulus > Dictyocaulus viviparus. The sequence continues at coordinate 69,710 of KN716734.1, read as the reverse complement.
ATATACTTTTCATTTGTCAATTGTGCGATTTTTAACCACATATTGTGCCTCTCAGCGTTTACTCGAGCAGATCTGGGAAATTTTCAAAATATAAACAAATACTACTAGAATAATTGAACTATTGCGCCTTGAACAGAAGTCAGACAATGTGTAAATACTAGTATTTCTAGATATTAAAAAAATATTTTCTGAAATAATCATCAAGGGCATGATACTTTTACCTCGATGAGCTATCGAAGCACATCCTTTCCATATAATGTTCGGCCATTGAAACGACAAAATCGTTGCGCTCTTTCTTCAATTGATAATTGGCATCACCAGCTACTGGTGTTGCAGGCGATTCAAGTTCATGAGATTTTATCATTGACATACAATACGGTAAAGAAGCGATTGATCTAGACCTTAATTCCTTTTTGTCAGAGAAAAGCACTTTAGAGGAGAACTCTACACGAAATTTCATCAAGTGTCTTACGTGATGCAACTCATCTGTTGTTGCTCTGTCCCATTCTTGCTCAAAACTGCCGCATACGTAGCATTGCTTCTCTCTAAACCACCATTTCCACTTGAGATAGAATCACACCTAGACGGATAAGTGGTACATCCTTGCTCAGCTTTTCTTTCATACAGCATATTTTCTTGAGATGAATAACTGGAATGGCAATTACGCATAACTCGTCTGTTACGACATGTAACATATTTGCTGGATGTTTCTAGTATTTTATTAAACAGATAAGACTTAAAGCAGTTAAAACGTATGAAGGCAATCTCACAAGTTATCATAAATGTTGTTGTTCCTGCCATAGCATGAAAATAGTTTTTCCACTTTTTCAACGGATAAGATATCCAACTGAAAACCGAACGTATCATTAACATGAGAAAAAAAATCTTTGTTTCAGTTAATTTAGTTTCCGTAGTGACAACAAGCTGGAAAATCATCTAACTGTTTATGCACATCCACAAAATAAATAAAATAATAAAGTTGGAATTATAAAAAGTTTTGCAACAATATTATAATCTCAATTATAATATCGAAGAAACTTCACTCATACCTGATGTGTGATTTGTTCCCATATCTTGGCACGTTCAAAATTTTTTTCCACTTTCCTGGTAGCCGTCGATTCCTATAAAATCTCGATGATGAAATCACGTAACATCATATGAACGATCGAACACTTAACGAATATGAATATACCTTAGAAGTATATGATCTATAATACTTACAAAATTATTTAAATTGTAATTATAACTAAATTTACCAGTAGTAATGGATAATTTTGGACTAATTTTACGAGCATTTCTCCTCGTTGCGTATTGACCTCTTTGTCGTTCAGACCGCTCACACGTGTTCTGGCAATAGGCTTTATAAATTCTATACGGAAAGGTTCAAGAACCTATTCATGATCTATAAAAGAAAACAGGAGTTGGGTTTCAATGAATTATTGTGAATACAATAATATTAATACCATAATCTTACACCTATCTCACACCTTATATAGTTTTTTCACACATTAATAGAAAAGAAAGGAAAGAAAAAGCATAGATAAAGAGGATGATGCTTGAACTTACATGTTGACTTGCCTCCCATCTTCCACAATATTAGGACTGGTATTGTTCATCTCTATTCCTAGGCAACGCAGACGTGCCAACCCCGTGTCATCGTCACTTGAAATATTTTAAAAAATTTGAACAGATTTAGAGTAAAATGTTGAATAACTTTCACATGAAACAACACATGCAACTCCAATAGGAGTTGAACACTCACATTTCAAAAAAAAAGAACTGTAGTTCTAGACTGAATAAATTAAAAAAAGGCAATTTATTGGTTCGTCAAAGTATTGAACAAGTTGTTAAAGATTATGATTGAATAATGAATAGCTGAAATTTTTTCAAATTGTAGGTTTACGTTTTTATAGGCATTACAGTATATAATTAAACTGTAAAGCTTAACAATTATAGATGCTATTGGAATAAGAAACCTCCTTTAAAAAAAGTGCAAAATAAGACTCACTTCAAACCGCTAAACACAACGTGCGTATTTGACTCGTAATTCCCCGCACCAGTTGCACAGCTTTTAGTATGGCATTCATGTTTAGTGACAAAATTCCTACAAAAAATATTCTAAAATAATGAAAAAGAAAAACTAATGAGAAGAAAATAGAATAATTCTGCAGCGGGAAAACATTACTGTTTGCTAGTCTGTTGATCTTTTGCGGGCTGCATACATTTTGATCTCTTTGAATCAATACCATGAGCAGCAGACAACGAGCGCACGTTCCTCTTCATTGATCCTCTAGAATTTGACAATAACGTAGGCTTGAGGACAATAAGAGATATTATTGCTCAAATTACGCTAGTATAAGCATCTCTATGTAATTTACTTTTACATTAGAAGGTCGTATTTGTTAGGAGTAAAACTGAACGGAATTGTATTTGATATGGATTTCTTTTAGTTGACGAATATTCGTTATGTCACTACTTCCTCCTCTCCTCCTCGATCACAAACTTAACGAATAAGCACAATTCAGAAATTATCCACTCAACGCTTCCTTAATAATCAATCCAGTCCTAAGTCACAGCATTCTAGTTTCTATATGAACTTCATAATACTCTATTCCCTCAATATTTAGACTCCTCACAAAAAATGTATTTGTATTCCAATTTATCATTGACTTTTGAAATATCGTAATAAATCTTGTAGCAGTTTAGGTGAAAATAAATGATAACAATGTGTGCGTTTACAAAACAATATGTTTACCTATGAGCAATCAACTTTGAGTCAAAAATTGGTTCAAAAGCCCTATTATGAGTGACACAGTAAGTAAAATTAAAATTAGTTCTTAAACGAGTGATAAGCAATCAGTTGAATATCGTTCAAAAATAATCCATATCACAACGAATGTGTTCTACAAGACGCTGGAATTTCAAACGGCACCCATATTGAAAATTTGAGTACTTTTCCTCCTTCAGATAATGCTTTCTTATTGAAAGAACACCTTCCCAGTGAGTAATGTAGTCGAACTCAGTGTTTACGACTTATACAACTAGCTTGGATTTTTCAGTAATCACAAAGCCAAGTTCAAAAACTCTGAGAAAGAATTTCTATTAGGATGGAGATGAGGTACCGAGTTATTCACGTCTAGAAAACTCAATCAGATTCAATTCCAAAACAGAGACGAGAATTGACTGCTTTGAAGTTTATGAATGAGGATCTATCAATGATAATGAGTGAATTCATTGTTTATTGAGTCACTATTTTCTCTAGATTCTGGGTACCGTCTACAAAAATTCATACGCAATCGAATGCTTCAATTATGCTACAGTATCCTTATGCTAGAAGTTTTTGCTGCTATAATTATGCTGGATTACGAGGTATAAGCACGTTGCATCTATATAAAATCCATATGGATATTAAATATGGTTGAGAAGAATAAGATAAATATGCCGAAGCTGAACAAAACGAAAAATAATGAGTACGGCATAGAGCTTCCATGACAACTAAATGACTTCCAAAGGTGAAACTGAAATATAGGGCAAGAGGACGGTAAGAGGGCATGACGACAGAGCTTCAGCCCTCATTTCGGGACCGAATAGGTAAGAGAGTATGGAGATCTGAGATAAATTGACGATAAATCGTCAACATAACACGCAGGGTGACGACGAGTGGCATCAACGACATACTGAAGTAGATGATATTCATGGAGTAGATGACCTGGGATCGTGTTAATTTACTATTTTTGACAAAACGGTTGTCAGAAGCGTTGTTTAAAATCTCTTCTACGAGTTAAATGAATTCTGATGATTACCGTAAATCAATGGGACTGAAATATCAGACTAAACATCATGAGATCAATCGATCAAAAGGTAAAAGTTCGACTGATCCCTCACAGAAGATGCGTTTGTTATGCGTCCGATTTTTTCATGACCCTACAAATTGAATTACACAAATTGTCGATATTTTCGAGGCTTCATATAATTGTTGAAAAATATTTTATACACATTTACAATAACGATGTAAAATTTTTTTTGTGAAGGATATACTCTTTTGAAAGTATATTCCAATAAGAAGCTTGGCCAGTACTGAACTAATAATGTACGAAGCCAAGACGAGTTCTATAGCGTGAACTCGAATAAGAACTAAGTAATAGGTACTCTTATGTAGAACATAGGAATTGATTTTGTGGAGGAGAGGAGGAGGAACTTTGAGGCATATTAGCACTAAGAAAGGTTTTAGGTAGGAATTGAACTAAATGATTTATAGATTGATTCGATTGTTTTTCCAAAAAGTGCATAACTACCTTTCTAATTGACTAGTTCTGTTGACGTTCAAAATCGATTCAATGAGAATTGAACGTGCCCTGTGGACATATGCTAATTTTGCAATATAAAAATTAATGTTTATGAATTATATAATGATGGGAATCTTCTTTATCACCTCAAATCGTCTTATAAGTATAATGATCGTTTTTTTTCCAACAAGCTTCATTCAAACTATTCTTTTTTGCAGATCAACTAACCAAACGCCAATGTGACCTCGAGGATTCTTTTTGAGGTTGATAGAAAACCTTTAAATATATCCTTAGGCGTTAATTTTCACATAAATTTGAATTGAATTGTTTTCAGGGTAATGTAAAATGTTGTAATTTCTCTTAAAGACTTTAACTTGACTCAAAAATGTAACATATCCCTTTTGAATTGTTTTTTCAATGTTAACGCTTTGTAATTTTTCCTATAAGCAGCTGCATGAGATATTTTTTTCCTCCAAACAAGTCACATCATTGTTAACTCAATGAAAACGTTTGATCTCTTGTATTTCCAGGCTTGTAATTTGATCTATTAATCTATTAAAGAGATTTTATTAGATCTCCATGACAAGAAAATTTGAATAAAATGTCTTTGTTTCACCAAGTGAACCTCTGAGTTCAACTATTTCACTCATTTCAACGAGATACACATGCAGATTCTTATTATGTTGTATGATGAGTGTATAATGAGAATATCCCCTGTAGGTACTTTTTTCATAAGCGCTCTTCAACATTTATTTAAGCGGTTTTATTTGGTTTTATTTTAGTTGAAGATATTTGTTTATGTAAGGCATGAGGTGAATGACTTACTTACCACCGATTCGAAACTGTTATCACTTTGAAATTCTTACGTCAAGAAAGTTTTAAAGAGATATAACACTGAAATAATTTGAAAAATAACAAATTTAACAAGAAAATTAGTTGTCGCATGGACATTAATAGCGAAATTTTGAATTCACTGAGGAAAATCTCATGAAACTCATCAGCCATCAGATAGGATAAGCTCTGACGTTGATCAATCTCTGTTCACGCAATCTCGTTCAACGTGACGTCGTGAATTCGAACCTGCTCTATATTCACGTCCAGTGCTTACCGAATCGCTACTTATCTTCCCAGATTTTTCTGGTTTGATTCTTCCGACTCTAAACTAATGTCAGGTTTGGTGAGCTTCGAGGGTGATCGCGAATCGGATTTGGGTATGCATTATGCTAGGGCTCGGATCAGTAGTTCAGCCGATGCACCATATGCTGGAGCTCGGGCTCAGTGGTGTCAGTTTACTCCAAACCTGAGTGGTTGCACCTCAAACTTGAGTAATTAAACCATTATTTAAACAATATGAAAAATATTAAATCAAGACTACAATGACGACAAATCAAGAATATTCATAATAGGATTCATATGAATGTGATCATTCAATCAGATGGCAACCATTAAACCGATACAAAAGGATAGAATGATATATGAAGATCAAATATAATTCGTTAAGAGATAATCATTAAAATTGTATGAGACTTGTGGTATAATGAGACAACTACGACCAGTTTATTGGTAAGAGGAAAGGAGATTGGTTAGAGGTGATGAGTAAAGGAATACGATAAAGATATTTGCTGTAACTGCTTATATAGGGAAGAGGCGGAGACTCGGTATGTGGAAATAATGTCCTTTTCTGTTCCTCAGCTAAGTTCGATTCCAGAAAGATATCGGAATTATGTAATAATTCAATTTTTTTCATAACTTCCGTGTTCATCTCATCTATGCAGCATTCTTCTGGAATGCCGCCAAATCGTGAATTTATAATTTGGCTATGTCAAGAAATCGGATTCTCATCAGCGATGCACTTGAACGACGTCTTTCTGAAATTGATCAGCATTCACAATGTACAGCCGGAAAGTGTTGTTTGAATCTCCGTAATCAAAATCCAGCTGCGGGAATAGTATGTCAGAAAAATTCTATTGAACGACCATCCTACGTTGGCTAGGGCTCGGTAGCCGTATGGTTTATCTTAAAGTTAGGTGATGTACTTCAAATTTGGATAATAAACCTTCATTATAAACTAGAAAAAGCATAGAAAATATCGAGGTATAGTCGGTCGAAGCAAAAGTGTGATGAGTTCCAACAATAGAGTGTCTCACAATATCTCCAGCAATAAGTCCAATATCTCCTGAATAAGCAGAAGAGGAATTCGAAGAAGAGTAATCCCATACAAAGAGCTAAAGCCTTTTTATTCCTTCATCCTATCAGAATGTTATGAATGATATATGTGATTATCATTATATTGAGAGGTGATCTACTATTGGTGAATGGATGAGAGGTAGCAAGAATTGCTATACATCCAAATAATGGGCGGAGGTAAACGTGTCTAACGACAACTTCTAACATCATAGAAATAGTTTTAAGATTGCGGAATGGCCTGAGGTACACCGCTACCATTAACAATAGCTGTACTAGAAAGATTAAAACCTAAATGATGTTGTGGCAGAGGCTACCAGTGCAACTATCCGAGTGAAGAGCAACTGCGTTTGAGCTTACGTACACATCTTCGTTTTCGGTTTTTGTGTCACTCAAATTGAGTATGAGTCACATCAAAGCGACAGTCATGGAACGCTTCTGATGACAGCGGGCATTTTTTGAAATAATTTTTATTCTTTTGCTTCTGCTTTTCAATACAAATTGATAGAGTGTTAAATAGATCTATAGAGTAAAATTTACTTCACTTCTTTACTTAT
>KN716734.1:51062-62368 GCA_000816705.1 Dictyocaulus viviparus | reverse complement strand
TATATATATATATATATATATATATATAAAAGGTATTTATGTGAATTCAGTGTAGGTCGGATAAGCAATACAAAGTATAAGAGAAGAAAACAGAACATTAAGTTACTACATAAAAATTATAAATCTATGAACTAAACTAAATAAGTTTAAATAATGCATAAAGTTCATTATGAAAGTTTTCTTTTCAATTTCGCTAATACCTAGGAGTTCTTTTGACTCAATGTTTTGCATCTTCAGCGCTAAGCAGCTCGGCAGTGCCAGCTCTTTTTGAATGTTGTAACGATTCCATATTATACGAAGCACTGCTTTCTGGAGCTGGAGCACACTAAAACAAGTGCATCATAGATACTTTTTCATAATGATATTTCACTATTATACTTTTAATAGTTTGCTTCACTGATCAATGCCACATCGTATGATTAGAAGCTGTGATTAGAGGTTTGCACACTATCACAAAGACTTCTTTCCTTGCTGAACTACGACTCACTAAGACGAGCTGTCACCTCGCACAAATTTTGAGTGAAATGTTTTCTATATTTATATTGGATGATAGGCAGCCACATATAGACCACAGTTTAATATTAGCTTCTAGAAAAAGCTGTAGATTTCCATTGAGATAAAATGTAGCCCTGGTATTAAATTCGTCAATAGTGATAACTTTAATGTGGTGGACCGTCCTTATTGAGGTCTCAAGGCGTTATCTTGTTGATCTTCACGTATGCCTTGATTATGTCGGTACTGAGTCTTCAAAGATCGGAGGGAAAAAATCTAGGCATAGTTGAATGTAAAAATTGAAAACGATCTAATCGAAGTGTAATATGTGGCCGAGTACTAATAAAAGGTAAGCCAACAATGAATGCAACAATGAAAGTGAGTTGTTTTTGATATACCTTAGATCGCATACAAATTACAGAAAAATGAGGCAACCTTAAGTGCTGACCAATCCATACTGCACGATACGCCTACGCATCCTTGTTCAACGTGATTTCATTGAAGTGATCGAATGCAAGCCTGATCTACAGAGAGTATACTGCTTTCAAACAGAACTCATAGCATCATTCTACTTTTTAGGGGTATTTCGAAACCGACCGTTGGCTGCCGCCCCAGACCTACAAAGACCGCAATCCCTCAAAGTTCGGCAAATTATTACATGAAAATTTGAGTATGGCTGGCAGCACTGACTCGGAGAAGAAATTTCGATTGAAGTCAAGCTGTCTTTCAATCATCTGCTTATTATCACAGTGGACACGACGGCATATAGGTATCTTATACAAATTGATTAACGCCAAAGCTTATCATACTTAATTCCACATTAGGAATACTCCTACTCAATTGCAGACATGAGAGTTAGTTAATTTTTGAGTTATTATGGATCACCTTGCTCGTAATGATATATTCATATATGCACTCATTTTGTTCATTCCATTTAAGTCTGCGTGTCCTAGTTTGAAGTTATTCTGACGCCTTGCTACGGCCAACCTAGCGTTAAAATCATCTTCTAGGTTGTGTGATCTTCTTTGTAGAGCTTTTCCATGTACATATGAAAATGTTTGATATCATTACTGCAGTAGACTGACGTTGGTGTGTGGATCACGAATAAAGTCAAAGCTGATATCGAACCATATCTCTTCAATCTGAAACGTTCGATTTCGGTCGTTAGTGGTTGTAGTGTTTATTTATAGGGCATATTTATGACTAATGTCGAGTTGAAGAGTGCACAAACGTCACCGACACCTCTTTCATTGCATGTTCTAAGCAGAAGTTCTTCTCCAGTGTCATAAATAACGTCGTGCGGATAGTGTCTTCTCTTTTCGGCCACTCCGTAGATGTCGTACATTATATTCTTAGTAAGGCACAAGATGTTCTAAGTAGGATTTTGATGCTAGTACTGTATATACAGATAGTTATCTTGTTTAGTTTGTCGATATCTAATCAATATCGTTTGTATTCTTGATATTTTAGTTAAACGATTTGAAAGCTATCAACCCTCAACAATACAGCATCTAATTAATATTCTAATTGATTAGAGCACATAAGAAACGCTGGAAATCAAAGTAGTGAACAGCTCTACGATATCCTTATGAGGTTATAAGCAATCATTATTTGAGATAAGCATTCTAATAAGTTAAAAAAAAACATTTTCACATACCCGGTCTTCTTGTAAGTATTCGAAATAATTGTTTTGAGTGCCTAATAGACGGGCTACTAAACCGTCAAGGAAGATCAGCAACCAGAAATAAGAGAATAAACATAGTCCAGTCTATAAAATATTCTGTTACGGAGATGCTCTGAACGGTTATCAATAGTCATTTTCATATGCGGACTGCTTTTTCAATTAAGATTTCATCTAACAAACACCACTTACCGAAATCGCTGCAAATGGTAAAGTCATCGGATATTCTGACCGCTTAATGGACAAATCTCAAGACAACAGTGTAAAAGACAAATTATAGAAAATGCAAATATTGTTACTTTTCCCTCCATTCTATCTTAACACTCATATCACATATCAGTCCCATCACTATCATATCACTCTAATAGGATAAAGCTATAGAAGCTTTCCAACCTTACTTCATACCTTACTGTGGCTTTGAATTTGACTTCACTTCCTTCTTCTCTATATCGACACATTTATCGAGAACTCTCTGGATATATCTCTCTCATCTCGGACATTGGATTCCTAGATTAACCACTCCTTCACTCTCTTTTCACTTCCTCTCAGGGAGAGTTATTCTCATAGATACTGTTTTGTTTTTTTTTTCTGTGTAGTATCATAACTGATACATTAGTTTGTGCTTCTATTGTATGTTTTTAATAAAGATTTATTCATAGAAGTCATCACCCGGCTTTGATTAACTGAACGGCTGTCGAACTCGATCCAATAGAGGCTAGAGGTTGATTCGTGTATCATATCATTGTAATAAAAGTGCTTGAAAAATACTAAGTTAGATAGATAAATTTATAAAGCTGATGTAATATAAATTTGTTCCATGTCCTTGAATGCCCGTCTTTACTGTCAGTGCGGCGCTTCTCTCTCGCTGGATCGTCGTCTACGGTGGTGGTGTTTTTCGAACGTATACTACGTCCATTTCATAATCCTATAATCGTATCCATCTGCGAATACGGATGGATGACATTTGACACGAACACATCCGCCCATGGTTTGGACTGGCGTAAAAGAAAGCAACTGCATTCTTTTGGAATACATTTCATATTTCTTTTCGTTCACCTGCCATCCACTCTTTTTACTATATGACTGGTTTCGCTACTAATGTGTGTTCTTATGGATTTGGAAAAAGAAACATATTCTAAGGTTGTGAATCCTGGCAATACGTCGGTTAAGTTTTAGAAAACACCTTGAATTTGCTTTGTGAAGGGTGAACGATTTTCTTGATATGGTTGATATCTCATTCACAAATCTGCCGTATAACAGAGTGATAGGAAGACTGCCGAGTCAAAGTGGTGATCGCGAAGTTCTAGGTCTGTATTTGATTCTACTGCATTGCGGCATTAGACCGCTTCGACGAAGAGGCATCATCTTGTCGACTCCTATTGATGTGGTAAGGGACTAATCAAAAAGCTACATTTCCGCACTGCAGCTTAGATAACAGTCAGATGGTGCTTTTATGCAAGACGAGTCCACTCTTTAATCAGCAAGGGCTTGCGTTCGTTTCGACGTTGCCAAACGATTTTTTCTTAGTCGTCGAAGGTAAGAACACAAGAAATGCGCCATTCTCTACACCCTTTGGTCAACTAGCTTTTAGAGTATGCACAACAAACATTCAGCCATGATGCCTTTATACAGACTGATTGCCTTTATACATTGGCATGCTATCCATGAATCGAAGTCATAGGTAAGGAGAACTTTTGTCAAAATATAATATTTGTGCTCAGTCGTTTGAAACGCCGTTTTCAAGAAACACGTGGTGCAGTGGTTGAGATGCTGTAGTGATACACAGGTCCGAGCAAGGTTCGCCGACGCACTCAGAACTACTGAGTTATCACCCTTCCAAATCGGGGTAATAGATCCAGAAAGATCCGTGAAAAAAGTAGTGACTTGAAAAACGATAATCAACACAAGTGAATATTTGGAGGCTCGCATTCACAACATTATGTTGAACACGAATCCGTAGAGGCATTCCGCAACAAATTTCGATAAACGCCAAACTCATAAACTCATAACCTCATCTTATCTGACATAAAAGACAAATGAAAAGAATTCTTTCTATATGAAGAAAAATATAAAATACATATGTAAGGAGTGAATTTGTACTCGCACTACATTCATAGACATTACTCATGCAGAAGAGAAACATTCTATTGTATTATTTGATATGAAATTTTTCAACAATCTTACTACATGAGTGTTCACAGTGTGTTATAAGGCTTTTCTTTTCCCGATAGATTTATTTAGATTTTCCCTCAATCACTCCGGAGGTGATTAACGAGCGATGTTTACAAGTGACTCTTTACGAGCTCTGATTTAAATAATCAAATTTTTCCTTATTTAAAAGCGAATATTTTCAAAGAAAGATATGCAAAAAGAAAACCAATAATTGCGCCTCAGTCAGACGGCTGAGAAATCGAATCCTCAAACGAATTCAGCTGATTTCGTTTTGTTAAAACGTTGTTTATAACCAGAGTGAGTAGTGAATGTACTCGAAAATCGTTAAAGCTTAATCCGAATTCCCTGAGCATAACAAAAAAATAAGCCATCTTCAAAATGCGTTGCCCTAATTGAGTGTTTTTAAATTTATAATAATAATCCGTCCAGATATTTCATATCCCGGTACAACCTCAGTGTACAGGAGATACAAATATCCGGAAGGCATTCATCATTTTTTCTCTTGATGATTAGCATTTGATATAAGTGTTAGTCTGCAGAGAAGCAAAGAACACGTTAACCAATAGCAATGCCAGCAAACTCTGCGTCTCTGCACCATTGATTTCAAAGTTAACGGCGTTTTTTTTTCGCTGCTACCGTATTCTTCACTGTGATATCACTCCTCTTCATGTACTATACTGAAGTGATGTGATATCCCAGAAAAGATTTTATTCACAGCTAATAAATGTTCGTGAAAAAGACAAATTAAGTGGCATAACACCTCCAACGCCTTCAATTGGTAACCAAACCCAACCACTATGTGGATTTTGTTGCCAATTAAAGGTACTGGCAGATATGCTGACAGAGTAAAACTTTTTCGAAAATTTGTAAACGTTGTATTTCTATCTAGATGAGATTTTTCTATGAGCTCAATTCTGTGCTCAAGAAGAGCATCTTTTCTCACTATTGTTATTGAGCTTCTTCTTCTATGTACAAATTCAACGTCTAGTTTTTCAAAATTTTATTACAAATCTAATACATTAAGAATCAAACTTACATTATTAATAATAGTAGGAAAAACAGTAAATGGAAGCTGTATGAATGGTTGTGTTGATGGTGGGACCATCTTTTATACAGGAAATACGAATTGTACCGCCTTCGTCTGAACGACTGTTATCGTTGTGTGGAATCGAAACAGATGGAATGTCATCAACCAACTGTGTGAACTTCAAAATGTGCAAAGTGCAAATCGTATAAAAAATTCTTATCCGAAGCATAGATTTTTTTGTCAGATATCTACCCTTATCATTTCGTACGTTATTCAGCGATCATGTAAGCTCTGCATTCAGTCGAATGGAATGAGTTAGAAGTACCAGGTGTCCAACTCTGATAGCTGTATGATCTACACAGCTGTAATGAGTGACAAAACCTTTTCCTTATAATTGTGTAACTTAACTATTTATGCTTTTTTGAGCACATTTTTTGATGAATCTGATCGATGAACATTGTTTGTCAGCGGTCAGTTTGAATACCGATCCATATCGAATGGAGCTGGAAAAAACGACAACAGATGATTTTATTTTGTAATAAATTTAAAATTGGTTTAGTAGCTTAATTAATCCAATCAAGAAATGTTACTTCTTTCTTTGACTATTCAAAAAACATAAGCTGATACAACTAATGTTACATCGACAGCATTTTTTTTTTCTGTTCAGCTCGAATGAAATGTCATTCGACTGAGTCACTGGAATTTTGATAGATTCCCTCAGCTGACAGCTTTGACATTAATCTAACCATTTATACAAATAACAATTGTGCAAGCGATCTTCTTATATCGATAGAGGAGAAAAATTGACTTAATATACAGTATGCTTTTGATAAACAAACAATCGTAATGGTCCGTCGTTATTGCTGCACGACGTTTGTCACTAACGCATATATTGAACTCATTCCTCACTTCTCGCATGATATAATGAAATCAAAAATGCCTGAGGAAACAGTATCTTATTTTATTTGTCCGAATTAGAATGCTATGAAATAAATTGCGTCTCATAATTTGAAACCAACTCAATGAGTCTAGGACGTTCTGGTTTTTATGTTATCGATGAGGTATTCGATCTGAATTCCTAATTTTCACAGTTACCAACCATTGTACGTTCTGCACTTTTCTGTTACGTAGGAAGTCAACACATTGAGCTTATTCATAGTGAACTTTAGAATGTATTCAATTAATTAAAAGTATTAGATTGAATCTTTTGAAGAACGTTTTTTCACTAACATTCTAAAATTTAAAATTTAGCTCTAAAATTAGTTTTATTTTGCTATACTCTTTTTATGTTGTCTGTTGAATGAGTTATGAAAAAAAAAACCTCTCTATCGTGAACTCGATTACTCATTTGAGTTACGATAGAAAGCACTATGAATCAGCCATGCTTATATACCATATTGACTCACTGACTTTAATATTAAAGAGGTACTATGGCATATAGGAAACGACAATAACCATTGTAGAACAACTGAGAACCTTTTGAATTCGTTTGTAAGCGAATTTTTGTTATTCTTCCTAATTAGTGAGAACTCACTTCACTCATTCACGACGTCTCATATGAGTCTAAAAGTTATTTGTCTATAAACGATCACGAATTATCATAAAAACTGATAACTGCATTTGAACGTATTAAGCCATCTTCGCTTTACTTTTTCTAGCGTTCAAATATTGTTCTACTACAAAAATATTCCTTCATGGTGAAACTTTTATGAATTACATTGTAGATCATTCAAAAGTCCATTCTGAAGATATAACGATGTTTCTCGTTAGTCAATTCTAAGTACTCCTGCTGTTTACTCACTTTTCCTCCCTACCTCTAATCTTATTTCACTAACAACACAACAAACATATGTAACTCATTTTTTTCTCTTGCCAGCTATTTGTTCCTTAGAACGTTTCAAGAAAATTCTTTAATTATCTTTCGGGTGAACTGTATTGGTTTCTGTCTATTCATTTTCGGCATTGGTGTCCCTACACTGAAACGCCCACGCTTCCATTGCTTGAACAAAAATATGAATCCATTGAAATTGAAACAATTTTGAACGAGTTCAGAGACGTTTCTTTCTTGACATAGCGCCCTCGTTCCACACTTTATTTCAATATCATCAAATTTTTAAGCTATTCTTAATATGAATATTATAGTGAAGGCCTTAGTAGTGTAATGGAAAAGCACGGTAGGGCGAACTTCTGCCGATATGGGTTCGAGTTCCGCCTGAGGTTACAGGTTTTGTGGTCATTAGAGGTATCATTAATAGGAATGACTGGTATGGTTATTTGAAGTGCTTTGAGGTTGTGAAGAGGATAGATAAGCAATTATGACGTTAATTGATAGATGCCAAAGTATTAGCTATCTGTATGAGTGCTGGTTCGAGTCCCGCCTGAGGTTCAGAGTTTTGCGGCCAACTCAGCATAATTAAAGATATTATAATGTCATTGTAAATTATGATAGAATTATGATAATTGTGGAATAAAATATTAAATCTAGAAGCCAAAGTATTTACATTAATCAGGCGAGAATAGTTACAATAGTATAATTATTATCTAAATAAAGCTATAAGAAAAGCTTCTATTTATTTCTGGAAGTGCTATTCATTAACAGCATATAAGTGATAGCAAAGATATTATGATCAGCAATAAAAAACAGAATGAGGATAATTATTCTATTTAGGAGGTAAATGTTCGGAGTTTTCTTTATTGCTCTTCAAATATACGGACGCGTCACTAGGGATAACATCTTCCAGTGATGAGGAACACATAGGGCATGACTCGTTTAAGGCAAGTAGTCTGAAATCAAAAACAATATCAATGATGATAATTTTCAAGGTAAAAAATTCCATTATTAGAGTCCGATGTGATTATGAGGGAAGAGTCAACGAAAACATTTTGAACAATTCACGAATAAGAAATAACTTATTACGACTAAACTCATACTCGAGGAATTCAATAAAACTATGAAGTAGAATTCTCAAAGGATTAGATCTCACTTTTTCAACTCCGAATAGTATGCTGGGAAATTACATGAGGAGCACAGAGCAAAATCAGAATCCACTATGTGCCTACCCTAAAAATTCTTCGCCCATTTTAAAACATTAAGCACGCAAGTATATTGGCAAAAAAAAACGATCATTAGTCTCCGAATTACTGAAAAGTTCCTCTAAATAATTATTGTATCGAAATGAAAAGCCAATGCAAAAAATCTACCGTAACAATACAATACGGTATTATTGATTTACAATTGTCGCAAACCAGTTGAGTTTCTAGAACTGGATATGCACAGTATGGACATGGTGGACGAGTTTCACTAGGATCTTCAGTTTTGTCCATTTTTCTGAAATGTTTTTGTTTTTTTTACACTTGTATTGTAAGAATTACCGCTTTTTCATAGCAGCAATAGATGTACTACAGTGCAGTAGATTAACAAGACATTGTGAACTAACACTAACATCATCACTTCAATTAAAAACACTATTCAGTACTGAATCCATATAGACCAGCGAGTGGTGATGACCATAAGAACGTCTGTGAAGGGCCTTTTCAAGAATTCAAGAAACTGAAGCTACCCTAGCCAAGCTTTGTTTCCGCAATGTCACCATGTACGCAAAAGATCACCACTATGGACGACAGTTGGCGAAAATGAAACGAATAGGAAATTGCTGGGCTTGCACTTCACGTGAAGACGGACCACCCAAGTAAGTAAATTAAGTACAACTGGTCGAAGATACCTGACAAATAATTCGATTTTCTTCCTGTATTTAGCGTCGATTCTTTGACGATATTCTGGCTGCATAAGTATAACAGCAGCACGATGAGCGGCTACTTTCAGACCAGCTTTTGAACACACTACTACAGTCGACGTAAGGATTGGCACCACATCTGGAATGTATACATAAGTCTTTATGGAAGTCAATTTAAAAAGAAAACTTTAACAAACAAAAAAAATTTGTAATAAAGGAGATGAAGAAGATGAGAACTCACGAGATGGGAACCTACTAATATTGGCAGCAGTTCGAATCAACATCCTCGCAGCTCTTAATGTTTCGTTTCTACGTATCAAACTCTAAACAAGCGTTGAGGTTAATCCACTTCAATCTGTCACCATATCAGCTGATACTATAAACATGCCGAGCATTAGATAAATTGCCTAGTAGTTAAGGAATTTCTCCAGTGTTTAACACATTAAGGCTTTCACTATTTAGCTTATATAGCTCATATAGGTGGTTCAATACAGACTTTAACTCATTACGAAAGCAACTTAACTCTGTGAATTTAAAAGAAGCCAGAGTTTTCTCAACCTCATATTGTCCCCACAATATAGCGTAGTGTCCTAATATTTTTCTTCCATAGAGACATAGCTTACAAAAGGACATTACCTCAGATCACTTTGACATACTATTTCAAAATACTTCTTATTGATTATTATGTGCAGGAATAGTTTATTGGCTCTACTTATCTGATTCTAGAAAAGATAACTGTTGGCGTTGATCAATCCCTTGTGGAGGGATGCGCCAACGCATTCATGTTCAACGTGATATCGTGGAAGTGATTGAATGCGTGTCTGGTCTATACATGACTTGAGTTGACCACTCTTCACTAAGTCAGTGCCAGTTATCTTACTCAGACTCCTCTGGTACCAATCTACCGACCCCGGAGGGATGGCTGGCTTGGTAGGACTTCTATTTTGTTTGAAGATATTTCACCAAAGCAATCCAATAATTTTATTATCGCATTGTATGGTTACAGCAGAATCAGATTAGGTTTCATGTCCAGTGAAGTTTGCTGCTTGGAATTGTTATTACTGCTAAAGATAGAATACTAATTATTCATGCTTGAAGCTTAACACAGTCAAGGACAACAACGTCCACATATTCTATCACTGAGTCTAATTCAGTATAAAGAGGTACTGAATATGCAAGTGAATATTGAGCCTTTTCTACTTCAATGCGAGAAAAAAGGCCAATCAGGAATAAAATGTCTTTGTCAGTTTATCAGCTACTGAATATAATCCACTAGAAGAATACTTACACTTCGGTGGTGATATAGTAGAGCGATTGGTATCAATTGGCAAGAATGATTATAGACAAATATTACTCACTTTTCATACTCAGAGTTAAGAAATCACTCTTCAAAACTCACCTTAACTATCAGGTAGGAATGAAGAATCATCAAGCTGTTCTGCATGTCGTACGGTACTCTAATTCCTTTCGCTACTAGTTCCTAAAGTTTCATTGTTGCTAAGTATCTAATCCCATATTTTCGTTACAAATATTTGTTTACTTATCAGTTTAATTACTCGTCCAAGCAGTAAAAAGATATCTCATTCCTACAAGTTACCTGATACATAGCAAGTAAGACGTTTCGAGCTACTGTATAGGATCCATGTTCTTGCTCTTGACGAGCAATCACTATAGCGGTCGTTGCAGCCTCCTTGGTCATACCAAGAGCAACATAAAGTCGAAACAGATACTTAGCATCCTTAAATGTAATAACCTCAATTCCTCATTAGACTAGGAATACTTGCTAGATAATAAATCAGTTCAGCAAATCGCGTTTTAATTAGTGGACATTTTCGTAAATTCCACATATGATCATATGTTTTCTTATAAGATAAGACAAAGTGTGGCATTGATAAATCCCTTTTGCAGGATGCTATACGCAATGGTGTTCAAAGTGACATCGTCAAAGAGGTTGGATGTGAACCTGTTCTACAGGAAGCTATGAATCTGATTCGGGCCTGTGTGTTACTGTGGCATCTCTACTACTGCGCCATAAGATAAGATAAGAAAATAAGATAATTTTTGGCGTTGATCAATCCCTTGTGGTGAGATGCGCCCCCGCATCCATGTTCAACGTGATATCGTGGAGGTGGTTGAATGCGTGCCGGGCTAAAAAAGACCTGGGGTGACCCATCCTCACCAAACCAAAGGCCAGTAACTT
>KN716734.1:17453-29815 GCA_000816705.1 Dictyocaulus viviparus | reverse complement strand
TTACTTATTGCAGAGGCTACTGAGACATAGTAGTTACCTTTTTCAGTGTCGATATCCATGATAACGTAGATGTCATTCAGCTCCCTCATGTCTCGCATTTTGATTCTAAAAATTAATCATCTTGAAACAATTCAAACAATATTTCATCTGTTACTAACTGATGATCGCCAATGGTGATGATTTTTCCAAATGACGGGCATGCTGCCACTGCTGCGAGGTAAGTTTTATATTCAGCCACATTGAAGATTTCCTAAAACGTTGTTCTAAAACGATAAACTCTTCCAGTAATAAAAACTCAGAACAATTGTAATAATGAATTGATAGCTTTTTCGTCCTCATTGATAAACGTTTCTATGAATTCAACAAGTTATTCCTCTTCCAAACATAGCTTTTACATATAGGATAAGATACGTCAAGCTTTATTGTTGATCAATCCCTCGTGGCAGAGTGAACCTACGTATTCGTATTCAATATTATATCGTAGAGCTGGTTGAATGCGAGCCTTGTCTATTCAACGATTTGAGTTGACCACTCTTCAACAAGTCAGTGCTAGTTATCTTACTTAACAATCCCTGATGCCAATTTACCGACCACGGAGGTATGGCGGGCTTGGTAAGCCTGTAGGCGGCCACGATTTGATTCGAGCCTGCGTGTCACTGTGGCACCTTTCATGTATACACAGTGATAATATGATGAATTCATAACTCAACTGTCCCATTTCGGATGGATGTGCAGATATGCAGACAACAAATCCTTTTGCAAATCCAACAATCATGTAACCATCGTTGTACCTGAAACCAAGTGAATTGAGGGATTGAACCATTACGCCTAAAGCATTATTGGCCTGACTACTTATAAACATGTTCGAACAATAACGTAATTCACCATGAATGAGCCACAATGTTGCCATATTTTTCTTGAAATTGTAGATTCATTGAGTTATCGTTATCGTTGTCAGTTGAGGTATTTTCCTTTGATTTTTCAGTGAGAGGTGATATAAACAACGTTTTCTTACCCACCACCGCACTTATCTTTAAAAAAATATCTTTTAAAATGTTCATATTGATCTATAGTAAGAGAGTAAGAGTCAAATAATAAATAAAGAATGAGGTAGGCTTATGAGAAGTGAGTCTAATTTTACATAAATCATACGTATTTCCAGTTAAAGAATCGGCAAAAATAACGATATTCATATTGTATTAATTGATTACTTGTCTGAAAAATAACGTCAAGTTTTCCCGTTCAAATTTTAGCTTGATTTTTTTGTATGCAATTCGTTCTTCGGATTCATCTCTGAACCACTAACATTGATTAATCAATAGCGAACTTATGTGTATAACTAATTTCTACCCTCAAACACTTCAACCAAGTTAGAAAATTAGAAAAATCAACAGTCAGATGTTAATTGAGTTCAATGAGTCAATAATGGAAACAATTCGTCTGTTTGTGGCACCATGAGATGCGGAACGCCATTATGACTACTTTTATGGATTCATTAAAGCTACAAATGTGAATCATTTTTTCTAGGTATGGAACATGACAGAAAGCGATGTCGATGCTCTCTTTAACACCAAGCCATTAGCTATCAGATGTTCAACATCGAAACAGTGAGAATCAGCCAAAAGTTCAGCTTCAGACTTAACAAATGCGGCGAATATTTGTCATTGTACTGATAAACATTTGGCTATGAAATAGATGATTGCCTCAATAAGGCTTTTTTGTAGATCAAATGTCAAATGATGAAGCAATATGGGGTAACTGTTCAACATATTTTTCATCAATAAAACTAATATTGAACATGATATCACAATAAGCACATACGATTGTATCCACATTGCCTCCAGGTCTCTTTACTTCGCCAATTTTCAAACTACTCGGTTCAGCAGATACGGTTAATGACCTCAATGTTACACCGTCTGGAGATGACACTTGAAATATAGTTGATTTAAGCATGTCGTCATAGATATATATGATAGTGAGGCTATAACAGACTTATAACTAATGTAAATCCTCATAACAATGCTTCTTGCATAAGAAATTTTAGCAAAAGCCTATAGACATACCATGAGAGCAAGAAGTATATAACGTATAACTAAGAACTATTAGTTACTTACTACTTATAGTATTGTCGTCACTGCAACAGAGAATATCATCATGTTTGGTTATGGCTACATCAGTTATTTTTTGTTGGTGTTTGCCTAGCACAGGTATTTTTCTAGAATTATTTTTTTCAATCATTCCTCAATTCAGTTCAAAATCAGCTTTGTCAGAAGAAAAGAATTGACTATAGAAAATCAATGATCACAATTCCATATACAGAAGGGGATTTCCAAGGATAGGAAGAGGATTTCCTTTCCTTGGAAATCCTCTTCTGACAAAACGATGACGATATTATTGATCTATTATTGATATCGAACCTTGATAATTTACGATTGTAAATAAACAAATTTCCATTACTGTTACCAACAGCTAGAAGTGACGAAACAGACGACCAAGCCAGACATAACGCATGCTCTCTGTGAAAAAAAAAATTACTCGTTAATATATAAAAAATTTGGCTAGATTTTTCATAAAACCATATCATTCCGATGCTAGAATTTTACGTATTAGAAATTTTTCTATTCACTAAATAAATCAGCTATAGATTTTTGTAATTGTAGAGAATCTTTTTAATGATCGTATAGAATCTACAACTAGCTTCTACAGAATTTCCTCTGACGATATGGAATCTGAAGTACTAATCATGTCATCGTTTATCGTTGTACAGTATACTGGTTAACGTTAACGTCTTGAAGAATTTCATCATAACTGAGAATCACTTGACGAAATAGCGTCATCTAGTCTAACATTCCCCTCATTCTCCTCATTCCTCCTTTTAGATCATGTATAACACCAGGCTTGAACAGTAAGCGGAAACCTTTCTCATCTTCACAACTTCTTCTTACCGTTTTAAAATAACGATATTTTATCTGAAGTGTATAACGACGTGTTTCTTTTGAGCAATAAATGTAGTCATTTAACATCTATAGGTTGAGAGGGAGGCTTATGGTAATCTACTTAAATAGAACCAATCATTATTACTAAATAAACAAATTCTTCTAACATAAATAACGCAAAAATATATTAAAAATATTCTCACGAACCTCGAACCCATAGCGGTCTCCAGCTGTTCCGTATTGTGAGCGTTAATATTCCAAAGAATCGCCAATGACGACGCATCAGTGAGAATTCCAAGCACATCACCTTCCTTATCCCATGCCATTCCAATTATATTTCTTATTAGATAACTATTTAAAACATACCATATACTATATAAATATACTTCAGGATATTCACCTGGTGACATCCACGACATCGATTGTAGTGCCTTTCTATCATACAGAATAACTTTCTTACTGGCGCTAAATAATGATAATAATAAAATTGTGACTCTGGAGGTTATTGAAATCCTTTCCTTGCCTAGATTCAATCATTAGAAGTAAGCTTGTATCGGTTGAATCTTTCACGCTCCCAAACAAATGCTTTCTATGAAAAAGCACTAGATGCAATCGGTAGCACACCGAACCGAACCGCTGTGCAAAATGTGCTATCAAAATAGTTTTTTTCCGCTTCTCCTACAGTAGCCACTTCATTGTTTCAGCACTACCGTAATGAATATGAATAAAATTAGTATCACTGGTCTGAACAAAATATGCAATAATCCGACACAGCAATTACTAATTACCTAGGAAATATTATAAGCAATTGAATTGTAACCTCAGCATGGTCAACGTGTTGAGTTCTGTGGTGTAATGTGAGGTTTATTACAATGAACAACAGCAATAACGAAATGGAATTCTATGATTGGCGCATCACACCAAAAGATAAGAAACTACACGTCGCCAGTTGGTGGCAACCATAATGATTGAGTACTTGAGGTTAAGGTCCTCATGTGTTACTACAATAAGTACAGGTTTTTTCATATGCCTAAGCTTCCATTAAAGCCCAATATTGCATAATTCGAACATCTTGATTTCAGACCTGGCCATAGCAAGGAGGTTGCCGTTTGGACGCCATGCGATGCATGTCTTCCCCGAACCGACTACTTCTTCAGTAATCCGGAAAAGTAACTGAAATAATAGAATATTGAAGCTAAATTTTTATTTCGTGCATTATATGTGCTAGATATATGCGTTGACTCATTTTTCAGTTGAATAAACTTTTCTTCTTTTTTATTCTTATTACTAGTATCAGTTAATTAGAAGTATAAGGAGATGATAAAATAAGCTTTAGCGTTGGTCAATGCCTGTTGCGAGATATGCCAATGCATTCACCTTCTACGTCATACCGTGGTGGCTTAATGCAAGCCTGGCCTCTAGAGCGACTTGAATTAACCACTCTGCACTAAGACAGTGCTGTTTATCTATTCAGATTTCTCTGGTACTAATTTACCGACACCCGAGAGATGACGGGATTGATAGGTTAAGGATAGGCCCGCCCTTTCTAGCAGTTTGCCGTCTCACCGTGACGGAAAAGTTTTATTGGATTTCTATTTAAAAAGAGATGCAGAAGACAGCCATCGTGGATGAAAGTCGTGCAACAAAGAAACGAATGCAATATTGTTAGGGCCTATCCTACGTGTGAAGACATTGCCATTCAGGTAACCAAGATGTTGTTTATTCATCTAGTGCATCATTTGACTTAATTGAAAGTGATTCGAGGTGTTCAATTTCGTTAGATACTTTCAACAACCGTGTGCTAGCATAGCAATGGAAGAATAGGAATTCACAGGAATACACACTAGATAGACTTGCATTTGATTGAAAATACTCAATAGTATAGACTGGAGTAGTACTCATATTTTACAGTATAAGGTAAATGAAATTTCTCAAGCACAGCTTCTTCATCAGCAATATGAATCCATCGAGCTGCAGGTATACAATATAAGAATTCTACAGAATCGTCGACTTCCATGGTACTTCCAGATGAAAACAATTTTGTGCTGCTCAGAAAACAGATTTTATCTTGAATCATGATATTTTTATACACGTTTTGAACAAATCCCAACCCCCAAAAAATCATGTCTAAGATTATTGCTATTTAAAAACTCCTTTATAAACTTAATAATTAATATCTCTTAAAATTCCTATCAAATTTCGATAAGAATGACACTCGTGCGCTCCAAAACCTTGTGTTTTATAAATGATATCACAACAGTTCAAGGAAGAATTTCCCTGTTACCAATCTACCGACCCGGAAGAGATGGCGGGCATGATATGCCTGGAGGCGGCTGCAAAATGATTCAAGCATGCGTGTCACTGTGGCCCAATAATGTATAACAATATAATAATAGGTAAGGAAAAGTTTCGAGAAAGCAACTAGAAGAAGATTCTGAATCAAATAGAACTTTTATACAACGCGTACCAACGGTCGGGAAAGTATGAACGATAGGAACAATACTAATAGATAAATAATTTATGCTTGCATCATGTCTACAAATAATTCTGTATAAATATCATTAATAGTACAAAAATAAAATATGTTAGCAATTCAAATACCTTCATAAATGATGCTGTTCATGCAGTAACAATCAAGGATGTGTACTATGAATAGACACAACGACAATGTCACGACGTGTCGTCGTCATGACGACCACTTCCATCACCACATACTGGTGAAGAACAAGCTTGTAAGTCAAATGACACATATTAATGACAGATGTTTGCTCTAAATATAGAAGTACGTCCACTTAATAGACAACATTCTTTGCTTAGAATTGATTTTGTCCACTAGTATAGAAAAACAAACAGAAAAGCTAGAAATACAAGGAAATACATGACAAAAAGGAAGAAATAATACATATTAATACATAATTACATATCATACCTAGACCTTTCTTGTCCTTCATAATTGGAGAAACTCCACAAAATAATCGACTTGAGGAGTGATTGCGGAGTTATGGAATATGAACAACGACGACTGCTGCTTGTGATTCAGAATATCGTTCATTACAAACTACTTGATTTGTTTATTGAAAAACTGGATAGTGAGGAAAGAAAGGTCCTACAATAAAATGTAAAACGAAGATTTAGCCAATTTTACAAGTTTCGCTCAATGATTTGATTAGGTCACGACACTTCAAGCAGAAAGTCAAAGTTCAAGCTGCTTTCTTCAGTACACCACAAATCTCAATCCTTCGATGTTATTTGGTTAGGTAATAATTAATGCTCGTTGTGATATGAAATTAAGACAAGTCAAAAGCAATAGGTTGTTTTCATAGTACACAAATTAATTTCATACAATAATCCGTTCTTCCAGACTTATTTGACTAAAAGAGTTCAGGTACTGCCATTGGTGTTGTTTCAGTCTTTCAAATATTGTATTCTGCTTATACTATAACAATTATTTGTTACACGAGTAGGGTGGAGCGCACTGGCGTAGTGACACACAGGCCCGATTCAGTTCACGGCTGCCCCGCCGCATGGCCTACTGAACCCACCATTCTTCCGGTGTCGGTGAAGGTGAATAGATGGCATAGAAATCTGAATACGATGACTGACTCTGACTTGGTGAAGAGTGGTCAACTTAAGTCAATGTATAGACCAGGCTCGTATTCTACCATCTCCAAGATATCACGTTGAACACGAATGCGCAAGCGCATACCGCCACAAGGGATTAATTAACGCCAAAGCTTATCCTATTTGTTGAGTTTATTTTCTTCATGCAGATATGTATCAATTTTTTGACAATAGCGATGAATATGCGACGGATGTGCAGTAGGAGTCGAGACCGATGTTAAACATTCAATCACATAATTCCAACGCAGCCTTTATTAAAACGGAATCGACGGTCGTGTTTGCTTGTGTACTTATCTAGATATGGTAAGCAAAAATCAAACAGGAAACAAACATTTTGGACACTTCCTGCAGAAATTATAGATGTCAACTGCGCCAGATTTGCACAGCTTTTGCTTCCAGAAAGACAATTTGAAGAACTATTCACGATTTCTATTCAAATATTTTCCACAAATGTACATTAATTTACCTCTGTGTTAGGACAGAAAAGAAGGTTATGTTGTTCTGAAGACCAAACTACTTCCTTTTATAATTTTACATGTTGTGTTGACGGAGAAGATAAGTACAACGCAGGGGAACCACAGATGATCATGTTAGAACATCTGAAAATTCTATCATTTATCAGATGTCAGATTACATACCTCTATCTGTCAGATGAAAAGTTCCGAATCAATCGAACGTTATCAGAAGCGTGTTGTTGCATGGAAAATGACATGCTTATAGTGTTGTTAACTTTAACCCAATCTACCTGTCGCCTGCCACCTACAAGCTTTTCACATGAGCCATTCTTAACAGAATTAACAGTACGTTAGGAAAAACAAACACACGTGCTCGAAAGGGTTTAGAACGATGAAATATCATGCAATTATTTAGTGCCTTAGTTTCTTAAATCGGGATATATTTAATGGAGTTTCGTCTGAATGATCAGTTTCTACAACTATTCCTCAAACTCGGATAATTAAGCCCTTATTCAAACAATACATAATTGTAATACATCAAGATTAACAATAGCAATATATCATGAGTTAATACATTGAGATTATCGTAGATAATTGCATGAGACTAACTATATAATGATACAACAATAAGTAACTAAATCGAGGAGGGGAAAAGAGATTGTGTCGAAGACTCTTGGTGGTCAGTATAGAGAAGGCATCTACCGCAGCTGATTATGTAGAGAAAGAAACGTCAAGGAGATGTCGTGCCAATGCCAGAAGCCAATCGAAATCCCGAGATTGATCATTATGCCCTTTCGAAAATTCAGGGCATTCAGACTTTGATTTGAATGATTGCACTTCTAGTTCAGAATGATCAAGCAAGTTCGTGGAAAGTCACGCGTTACGATAATTTTTAGAGGCTTACATGTTATATCTGAATACTGACATTGTGGGAAAAAGTCTTTGAGCTATCTAATAATACCGAGTACTATTCGATTATACGTTGAGAAGTGAATATAGAAGATTCGATATTTATTAAGAATCTTCTTTACAGCTCATCTGGAAACTATGGAGAAGAAGAGAGAGGGTAGGAGATAGTATTCTGTTTAATTCGTTCGAACAGCTATTATTGATGCAGTTATAACTTTCCCAAGAATATTAAGCACTTCATAAGTCAATAGGTAGACAGCTTTCATTACGAATATCGTTAAATTGATGACTTAGGATATGCTGTGAAGTGTACCATCAGGTGTAGATAATGGAGTGAATCAAAAATATTAGAGTACTTTAAAAAAATTTAGGTGACCTAAATTATAGACGGTGAAGTCCTTAACAATATTACGAATCCCTACCTTGTTTATCAGTATATTGTGAAACTAGTCTAGTAATCTATTTTAATTTTTCAGACTATTCCACGATGTTGACATGATGAATATGAAAGATCAAATCACTCACAAACCTCATTGCATCGCGCTGTTAATCGTTTTTGATAATTTGAAAATTTTCTCTTCTATTATCTAAACTAAGAACTACCGTGGACGTGGGAGTCTCCAAATAGAAATTACCATAACAAAACAACCCACGTCATAGTGAATAGCATGTTTGTTTGACGGATGCCCCTGTAGTTATCCCAAAGTTCTATGAAGGATCCGACCATCGCATCCTCAGCACCAAATTTTTCTTCACGCGCTAAGTAGAAGAAAAATGCAACTTATAGAAAACAAAATTCCAAAACAAACTGAAAAGAAATGCCAACACAAATTTATAGAACTAGCTAGCTAGCTTTTGAGAAGATACCGTCATCGACAGCATCGACGAGGAATATGATTGGCTACTTAGACACCTTCACAATAGCGCGAAAAACACCGAAAGTTCGATAACCACTAGGAGACGTTTTTCCTCAAAAACTCTTGAATTTTATCGACTAATGCCTGAACCTGCGAAACGCTGAAGACAAGCGATAGAAGAATATTTCAAAGAGAGAAGAGCAGAAGTGATTAAATAGGCAGCTGAGGCTGGCAAAAGGATTCGCTATGTCCGTTGATGCTTCACTAATCACCCGACCAAGATGACTGTTCACTGACTCTAGGACTGAACACTTACCTTTTATAGAAAAGCAATAGAGAAAATCATCTACAAACATTACTCGGATCTATTCGGTAGCCAATCTGGCTGTTGTCAGTCGTCTAAAGAATTTTTACACGATTCATCCTTAAAAGAATTGGCGGAAGATCAAAAGAAGAACGATCACAGAAAGCAAGGTTTAAAAAAGAATTTAGCACGATGGACCACATTCACACAATCATAAGACTCATAGAAGTATCATGAAAGTACAAGAAACCACTTTGTCTCACTTTCATCAATCTTGAAAAGGGAATTTCACCACCAAAATCACTTCGTTCTATAAAGACATCATCATCAACGTTAAAAGATGGGTTCGACAAGGCGATGCGGAAGGTCATCACTGTTCCGCCAAAGATGCGGAAGGTCAATAAACATCATTTGAAAATTAGGATGGGACGATATGAAAGTGAGCATCGATGGTCAGAAACAACACCATCTTCGCTTCCCCTATATATCGTATTCATCACACTAAACATCGAGCAAGCGAAACAATTGGTAGCCGACTTCAACAGTGCTTATGGAAAATTGAATCAAGTGGAACCTTCAGAAAACGATACTTATGAAGAACGAATATGCCGCTGATGCCCCGTTTACGCTAAATAAAAAGAGTATCTCCCAGTGCTCAAGGTCGTGAGATTAATATGATAAACGACATAGCATCAGAGCTTAGCAAAAGGAAACGAGTGGCTCAGCGAATATATGAAAGCATTGAGGACAAAGAAGAGAAAGCTCCGAATCCACGTTTTTGACGACGGTTCCTCCTGCCTTGAAGTATGCTTGAGAAACTTGGACATTACGAAAGTAGGATGAAAGTTTATTGAACGCAATACAACACCCCCTCGAAAAGATGATACTTGGCGATTCCCGTATCTTACAAGTGAAAGAGGAAATAAGGACTTCTGATCTGTATCAACGATTAAAAATTAGAGAGGCAGCCGTACACGCCAAGCATTCGAAGATTAGATGTGCCAGACACGTGATGCGTATTAATGATGACCGGTGTACACGAGCTGTAAGTGGTTGAACCTCATTGTATATTAAATGTACTACAAGAAAACCACCAACTCGATGGTCTGAACTCTTAACAAAGGCCCTAGAAAGGGATTATGATGCTCAAAGAATCTGTAGAGCGAAAAAACTTATTGGGCTACACTCGCGTGCCATAGCCACAGTGGAAGTCTTACTGGTATCCGTTCGACTCTGTCGATGACGAGCAGGGATCCAGGTAAAAAGTTCTTCCCGAATAAGGAGCAGTGGCTTATCCTAAGTTTTATTTTTGAAGCAAAGTGTTTTATACTCGATTACTGAGGAAGACTCATTTCTATTCTACTACATCGTTCCATCTGCTATTAAGTCCAACATAATTTTTTGGAGTTGTCAGTGGAAGCTCCGCCAACATTCGGCACATAATAATAAGCACTATTTGGTTAGACGTTTATACCATCGTTTATCGTTATACAGGCTATGCTCTGAAACCAAATACCTTTACACCCTATCTGTTTCAAATTAGCGAAATTTCTCCACTGCTACATCACGTGCATGTATGTTACTGATACTCTGTCATCCATTTAAGATTTAATTTACATTCCTTCCGATGATGCATTCACGACTAGCTTGTCATTATAATACATGGCTCAATAATTAGCATGAAGACTAATCATCATCATCAGCACCTTCATAACTACAAGCTGCAATTCGCATTGCACATGATTCGTAATTCCAACTGAAAATGATAATGGAGTAGCACATACAAATGAACCCGCCCATTACATCAACTTTGAGATGTTCACTATTAATGATACGTTTTTAGACAATATAACTTCGAATCGCATATTCATAGGATTTCTGTATACTATTACTATGAATTCTCTTCAAATCTCAATAGAAAGAATAAGCCGAACACATCCTACTGCTTAAAAACTTATAGTAGCTGCGGAAAAATAATGGACAATCAATCGATAAATTACTATGAATTAGGTGGTGTGACTGCATAACAAACTGCAAATCTAATGAAAAACTTTAAAAAACAACAATTTATTACAAACGTTATGAGAGATTTATGAAATGAGAGAAGCCGCAGTGGCTGATTCGTATTTCCACGTTGCCGGTAGTTGACGGCTAGTCTTATAATAACGGGCGAGACGATGAATCCTTGACTCAACAAGAATAAGCCTATACTTGCTATCAATATCTTTACGTGAGTGTTCAAGGTGTTTGCGGATCGAAACCGCTTTCTTGATTAAGTGGTACAAGTCCTCTGGAATTTCAGGTGCCATACCCTAAATTTACTCTTCGTTGTTTTTAACGAAATCAACACCATAATGTACTACAGTATTCGCTAAAATCACAATATGCAATTATATTTGTATATTTTGTGATAATTTACAATTCAATATTACCCACTTTGGCTTTAAGAATCCTGAAAATTTTATTCCCAGTAACTCGCCGCACTTGAGCGACTCCATGAGAATCCCTTAGAATAACACCAATTTGTGAGGGACGGAGACCCTAGAAACCTCTAATTAAAGGCATGAAACCACGAGGAAGTTTGAGATCTGGACCTTCTTTGCCAATTTTACAATCTGCTCCTGCACGTCCGCACTTGTTAACTTTAGCCACGATGGGACAGAACGTCGATACGGCAAAGCCGATTTTGACATACCTTTACCAGGATTGTGCATACGCCCCATGTTTGCTTTCGAAAGAGCTGCTACCTAAAAAAAAATTCAATTCATCCAATTTTAAAAAAGTTGTAAGCTCTAAGTTGTAATCAAGCGAAAATCAAAAGACGACATTTGCAAGTAGAATTCCAATAAACACCTTCCAAACCGAAAGTGTTGAAGAAAACTGTTGTAAATCCCAAGTTTTCAATGTCAAACATTCTGAATCTAACACGTTACTTTAAGTTACCGAAATGGTGAAATACGTATTGAAATACCTACAAAACCAATACAATTCGACGGCTTGGAATAACCCACGAAAATAATATACAAATACGACAGGATTTTAACGCAAGAGAAATCGAAATAAAAATTAAAGGTTTCCAAAAGCCGTATTTAAAGCGTTCTAGGACTCGAAACTAGGTTTTCCATAAAATCCTATAATTTTAGTGTTATAGCATTCGCATTGTGATTTCCAGAGCACCCTTTCCTCTGTAGATAGTTTTAGGTGAGGTGTTCTTTAATATTTTTCCTTTTGTTTGTTATTTTTCTTTGTGGAAGTGATCTTTTAGAGATAGCATTTTTTG
>KN716733.1:22885-39115 GCA_000816705.1 Dictyocaulus viviparus | reverse complement strand
TATATATATATATATATATATATATATGCATATACAAATGCATCTATATAGCATAGGTATACAGGGATCAAGTACAAATGATTAATGAAGAGAAGATATGCTCACATACATCATCGATCAAGCTATACATTGCAAGTTACGTCTGAAAAATTTAGGTGATTCATTTGTTAAGCTGTTAGTAATATTGCATGCTGCCAACGAGTAGAAGAAAAAGTACTTATGAAGGGATTATGCACATGTATTGATTGGAAATTATACATCAGAACTGTCACAAACTTATAAATAAGGGGCTTGTCGAAATAATTACACTATATAACTCTGATCGAACGAACCACTTGTTTCCTTTATACCAATTTCCTTCGTAACTTTTTTTCATCATAGAATCGGCTAACTGCTGAGTCACCCACCTACTGTTTGCATACCGTTGAAAACAAAAGGGAACGGATCGTGTTCGGACAACAACATTATCATTAATCTTTCACTATACTTCTTTATCGTGGACTGATGTTAACTTTTTGCTTCTACTGGATTGTCGAGTATTAATATTATATAGAATCAAGGCTACGTTTACACATTTGCATTTAAACGAGATTGTTGTTGAATGATTTACGGAAGTCGGTCATTAATTCCTATACCACTGTTCTCTAAGCGTAACTTATGAAAAAAAATCTGTTTAGTAAATAATGGATAATCAACAGACTATTTGAACGCATTTTTAAGCACTCGCTCCTAGTGTCGCGCTTAGGAACTCATCCGACCACAATAATCTAAGAAGCGATCGGAATCCAGCATTGCTAGGAACCTCCTTAACTTCAAACGAATCATTCTTAATCAGAAAAATGGGCTTAATCTGATTAGCGGCTCGTTTTAATATTGCTTAATGTTAAAAAAAAAGACGTAGTCTCCCACTTTATAGCCATTTTTGACTATCATTAGCTTTATTAGATGTGAAAGAATTTGATTTCGATAATTCGAAACTGACATTGTGTTGTGTTTAATAACTATCGGTTCCACTTTGTAGAGCGATATGAGCATGGGTAAAAATTCTACTCAAAAGAAAATGTAGTTGGTATTGTGCATTCGAAGATCGATAAATCTATAACACAAACTTTCTTGATGACATTTTAAAATGAAAATATAAATATATCGGGATTAAAATCTATGGTTGTCTACTATCTTCTGTAACGAGTAAAATTAATTGTATTTAAAATTGTTTATATTCAAGAGTAGCCTATTAGTAACATTTACCTTTAAAAAATGTACGTCATTTCTCTCATTATCACTTTTAGAAATTAAAATTTTAATTAGACTTATGGAAAATTCTGTATTGAAGTAGTGCTAATATTCTTTATTATCAACTATGGTGTTGGATTGTTTTAATTCATGTATTCAATAAACATTTCATGTATATTAAACAAATGTCAAACAATTTCCGAATGTCTATGAAAGGCATGAGTTCTCTATTAATCTGTACGTTGATAAATCTACCAAGCCTAATTCATGCATAAATCACATTTTTCGAAATTTATCATGCTCTCAATTTGTAAATAAATGTATTGATTGTGCTTGGATGAATTTGCCTTTTCTCTCAATCGACTCCATATAGTCTGATCGAATCTAAAGTTGAAGGCTTGAGTTTCAATATTCCATCGTTTATTTCCAATCAAAAGCTTAATTGATAATTGAAAATTTATTCAGTGTTTACTTATAAAAGCTGTGAATTTTCATTAAGTTTGAATTTTTCACATGATTCTCATTAAAATTTCGGATATAAAAAACGTCTGTAAAATCTCTTTCATAGATTTCGCTATTCAGTTTTATTTTAAATCAATTTTTCTGTCACATTTTTCAGCTGTCGTAGTGATTTTTTATCTTCTCTAGATATTATATTTTCGAACGAATCAACAAATAAGCTCGAAATTATATCTTGAGTGAAGAGATTTCGTTTCTAATTAAATGGTATCAGAGTAATTAATTCCTATTTCTGATTTGCTACGTTGCATTATAAAGAATTATATTTTCGTGCATCGTAATAAATGTCTAAAAAGTGTACGTAATTTGGTAATCAATGAAAAATAGGAATAATTTCATCGGACGATATAAGAGATGCTTAGACTGTTTTGTTTTTCTTCAATAGATCGCAATCAAAATGTTGCGAATGGTCTCTCAATAATATCAGAACACTGTTTATTGTTGTGTTCTACGTACATTCTACCAAATCAACGATGAAAATACACGCTCTCATTTCGACGTACTGATTAAGTAATCTGGTTTTTTTCATTTTCTGTTCACAGTTTCTGTCCTGATTTCATGAAAACATACAATGAGATGCACGTAATCTGGCTGTCACCGCAAACGTCGAACAATGCGTAAGTTGTACTGTATCTACCATCTCATATTACCGTGACAATAAATTTTGCTCATGTTGGTTGAAATCATTCTCATAAACTAGTCACATTTCTTGTATTCTTAAGTTTATAAGCATTATCAATTGCATTGTCATGAACACAAATGTGAACATCAACAGAAATATGGAATCAACAACGTACTCGTTTGACATAATTTATCAGTTTTTCGACAATGGCTTATTCATTAGTTCACAATCAACTGCAATCATATAGAATGCGGACTTATGGTTTTGATGTAATTTCGCTTTGTTTTATGAAAGCTTCAACTGATCAGTTATTATTCGCGACACTGTTTCGTTGGAAATATCCATCACAATTGTTAGATAAAATATAGAGGTGATAACAATTAGCCTTAATATGATTTATGAACTCCTCAGAAAGTTCATGATTAGTTAAAGTTGACTTTATATGGTGTGAATTAATACAATTTGAACGCTATAGAGAAATCATTTGAAGTTTCACAGCATTAGCAAATTTTCCTCGCGTTAAACCCTACAGTTGTCAATTGGGTGTCTTCGAACCGGCTTCATATACGGAACATCCGCACTTTAAAAAACAGCTACCACTAGCTTAGAGCAGTTATAGTAATGGGCATCAGGCAGGTCTATTTACAGAAGTAGCTAATGGTCAATCAGTGATATGACTTATGTTTTGGGCGTGTTCCAATGGTTCTATGAAGAGAATTTTCGTATATCAATTTGAGTTATTTCACATGGCTTTCGAGCGTATCATAGTAGATTATTGGAGCGGTGACAAACTGACGTGTGAGGTATATCTGGCACAATAGACATATTTATTATGTGTGAAACAGATCAAAAACTCATCAAATCGATTCTATAAAACTTTTTTTAAAAGGTTTTAGTCCAGTCGAGTTGAGAGTGTCCATTAAAGTTCATTTTCGTGCATTCTTTTCCAACAAATTTTTTCACGAATTGTATATCAGACATTTCTGAATATAAAATGCGAAATTTAAATAGAAAAATATAATAGGGAAAATATGGTGTGGAATGACATGGAGCAGGAGGCGGAGGAGCACTAATTGAAGTTTGTTTACGTCGAACAGCCATATGGCCTTCAGCAGTGGTCCGCCTACGTTGTTCGATAAATAATTTTCTCATTATTACCGAGTAATTTGGTTATTTTTTACGGAGCCTAACTATACACCATTCCTATATTACGATGGAATGTTTCCATTTGTTTTGTGCTCAATGAAATCATTATTGCTTTATTCCTTCTATTTTACAACTGTTTAACTGACAATTTGTTAGCACTTCTATCTAAAGAAATACTCTGACATGCTATGCTCCATATGCAATACTTGTTTCTAAATAAATTTGCTTTTGTAGAGCTTCTATTGAAGTCGTATACTGTCATGATGAAAACTATTCTCATTGTGAATGTAGGTGCTTAATCTTTGTACTTGATGCATCAAGCCTCCGAGCTGCATGACTCAGTTCTTGTGATTTTCTTGCACTTTCTCTTCTTCTTAAGCAGCATTATAGTCTTCTCAGGTTTTCAATGTTCTTTATTTAATATTATCCTCTTCAAGAATAATTTATTGACAGAAAATTGTAAAAAAGAATAGTTATATTGTGACGTCATGGTTCTAGAAGATACTTTTGTGGAGAGACTCAAATATTATAAATTTGGTTAAGGGAATGAAATCCAACGCTCATATTCGACACTCAATCACCAGAAATCCTGTTTAAATTCTATTCGTTTCGAATACAATAGTTGAATACCTCTTTGAATATTTTTAGCAGTGGATTTTTTCTATCGAGTTTAAGCATTGCACGATTCACTATAGAACGGCGGTGATAACTTGAGCGTAACGTTGACCTTTTTCCGCCTCGTTTAGTACGCCAATATGATCCACCGTTTATTTCGTGCATCATGTGAAATGTGAGTTCCATTAAAGCTTTATAAAATCTAACTCTTGCCGATATTTCTATTTTCTTCAGTCAGTCATCGATGTCTTACTTCCTATATATAATAGTTTGACATCCTTTGCGTGAGTAACCCGGATTTTCGAGTAGGATATTACGTTCCAGTTATACAATCAGGCCAGAGTATTTCACTCATGTACTGTAATCGCATGTATACGTTTTTGTTAAGTGTGCGTCATTGGACGATATGTAGTTACGCATCCGCACGTGTTCGAATTGTAGCGGGTTGTACTTTCATAGTAATCTTCTTAATAATGTCATCATACGACATTCATCATTAACGAATTACTGCAGTATGAACGTCTTATTGATAATCGCTGTCCGGCTATTATCCATTTAAAATGAACATGATTCCCCACTAGTCATTGCCCAGTCGTTTCTCATTTTTATATTTAGTAGTATATATCTCTACAATAACTAAATTGTAATTTCTATAGTAATTATTGTTCTCTACTAACTATGATAGGTTGTAGTGTTGTTGATATCCTACATTATTAAACTCGCCACAAAACACGGAATCTCAGGCGGTACATGGACTCCTAAGTCGCCGATTTCAGGTTTGGTGTGCTACTTCAGTGGTTGTATGTACTCATAATTGTAATATTTTAACGACCCGTTTGAGACTCTGAGTTAGACCTAAAACAAAATGTGGGGTAACTTGTAGTTTTTACATGAATATGTATACAATAATCCAGTTGATCGTTGTGCCTTTCCGTCATCATGGACACTATTTCGTACACCTCTGACCGCTTCGGTGGGCGTGTCGCGTCGAGCAATCGATCGACGTCGCCTTGCTGCCACCCTCTCATAAACACTGTGTCTAAAATTCGCGACATTGTGTAAATTTTCAGTCTGAATTACATTCCTGGTTTTTCGAATGAACTAAGGACAACTTTACCAGTTGGGACGGTTTAAGTCACTAGCGTTTTTTCAGGTTTAAAACCACATTGATGCATATTAAACAGCTTTTGACACGTCATTTCCTTTCTCTCCACATCGTTTAACAATATCATTTTGGGGTCTGATGATTGGAAGCGTGTTTTTCTTTATTTTTTCCAATGTATATGTATTGTTGGTTTATTTTCATTACATTGATTGTATAGTATAGCTCTTCATCACGTCTGTCTATCAGATACGAGTGCTTCCGAGCCGGTTGGTCTCATTGCTACATAGCCTGCCATTAAATGATAAATAGAAGGTTATGTGTAAACTGAAGAAGTTCATATAAGTACCTGAATACAAAGAATGTATTCGTTTTGTTTGCTTTACCTGTTTTCATGATGTCATGTTTACACAACCGCTTATACTGATTGTATTATTATTATTCATTTATATAGCTGTGTGGTTACAAATGAATTTGGATCCAACGCAGTAATTCATCAAATGCTGAAAAGTTTTTCAAACGAAATTCTTTCAATAAATCGATTGTATTTTTCCTGAATTCTCTAGACAAACTTCTTATACATTCCGACCTGCAGGTGAACTAAGAAGTCTGACCACATGTTAGCTAGCTTTTTCGCGAAGAAAAACAATAAATAAATTTTCTCACACGGAAAGCGTGATTCCTTTTGTAGTGCCCAAATAACGGGAACTCCACTGGGCAGCTCTACCTCGTGACAGGGACATATAAATATCCCACTTATGTTTACTGCAGCCACTTTGTGCTTCATGTTTACAGGTGATACAGGCGATCTGCACCAGAATCATGATTTTTAGTTTTAACTGATACTGGTTCTATGAAAACATCGTCCACTACCGATAGTCCGTGTTCAGATTCTCAATTTCATCAGAAGTATATTTTGTCGTCAGTGTTTCTATTCGAATGTATACATAGCTGGGTTTTTGCTTTGTATTAGTGAATTTATGAGTAGATTGCTCGAAAAGAAATATCTCTTTTCCTATATTTAGAAGCATTCAGTAGTACACCTTTTTTTCGTCTTATCAGCGCTTTATATTTTGATTTTGTGGTTTAATTTTAGTTCTTATTCTGATAAACTCAATAGAACATTGATGTTATTTCGATGATTAGTAATCTCGTTCACGACTAGTCCGAAATGTAGTTTTTTGCTTTGATTACAGTTTTTTTCTTTTATAAAGCTTATCTACTGCGTCATCGTCTTCGAATCATTTTTTTTTAAATTCTGGGTTTTGTTTTATCAGTCAATTGACTTAGCAAATTCGTCATGAAATCTAAGATCTACACTGGGCTTTCACTTATAGGAAAAATATAAAGAGTAATATTGTTCATTGGACAAAATAAACGAACTAGCAGTAACAAAGCCGGAAGTGTAGTCAGATCTTGCAACTGTTTAGTTATTTCGGTTATTACATTTCGAAATTCTTTTTTTTTTTGTTTTTTACTTTTTATTTTGTGCTATTCTGAGGAATACCAGATCGATTCCTAATATAGTTAATGATTTTTTGAGTAATTGTCGTTATTACGGATTGAACATATGAGTTCATATGCTATGGTGACTGCAAATCTCACTATAGGAAAATAATTTACACGATATCTACTTATAATAAAAAAAAATTGCAAAGATCGCCTTATTTTTTTTATTTGTTTCCTTTTTCTTCGATTTTCTGCTTATTAAAAATATTTCTGAGATCACTTATAATATTCGACAAAAGAAGTTGTATACCGTTGAATTTAATTCATAGAGATGAGAAAAACAATAAACTTATCGTAAGTTAAACAATTGAAAATGAGATCGCACCTAATCACCTCCATGATATTATTTTGAAGTCAAATGAAGCATACCACAGCAGTTGATTAATATCGAAGTTAATATCATATCATATATCGATGCATACATATTCATTTATTTATTTCTCTGTGCATATAAATGTTTTTGTGGACATGGATCTTTGATCTTTATATGCTTTGATGCTTTTTTCTGTTACCTCAAAAATTTAATGCAAACGAATGACGTTATTCTACCGTCATTGTATAACAACATGGCAATGCAATCCAATCATTTGTCTTCCAACATAGACTGTTTTCACCTTAGTCAAATAAGATAAGATTAGCTTCGATGTTAATCAACTGCTATGGTATGCGTCATTTGTCTTCATTATATTATCATGGAGGTGATTATATGCGATTTTTGCCTATAAAATGACCTGAGGTTAACACTGAACCGGGCTTGTGCATCTCTATGGCATCTCTTATCACTTCTATCACAACGCTACGCGCCTCCATGTCACCATTATTAGCATTTCAGTATTCTTCCTGATTATTTACCTAAGCTAATTAAGTTATTAAGCGCTGATTAAAAGCATGAATTTCGGTTTTCCTTTGTTTCGTTGAAGTAATATAATTCATATGACTTATATAAGAGGAAATAAATGCATAAAAGAACGATCTTTAAAACCATTTATGTGTCGTATTAAGCTAAATATCATGCAGCAATATTAGAAGTCGCAATAATGTTTCAATATATTCAAAATCCGAGGTTAAAATGAGGGTCTTATATTTCATTGATTACGTTTCATTATGGCTAATGAACGGCTTGGTAAAACTTGGAAACTTATTAATTGATTGTGCACCTCATTATTTTCGGCTTAGCATTAATCCACGATAATCGAGTCATCTATTTAGCTGTTTTTTTTCAAGCTGCAACGAATTTATGGTATTTACGTTTGTTCTTGATCAGTAATTTTAGTAAGGATTTTTCTTAAATTGACAGTGTTTTAGCAGATGCTTTTTATTCAACGTGAAAAGCACTTTTGAAGGAAAGTTCATGATCTCTCATATTATTTTATTTATTTTCTATCAACAATAGATTATAATGGTTTTGCTCTTATGCTTTCTTTTGTTCCTTAATATGCCTAAGGTGCTCGAATTTTGCGACGATTAGCCTAGCATGGGCTATAACCTTAGCAGTTTTAGGGATATGATAAGTTATAATAGTGTTCTTACATTTTCAATGATGCTGAGTTAAACGAAGTACTTAAGACCTCAAGTGGAGCACTAAAATTTCTATTTTACTCTGTTTTCTGTTTATTTTTTCAATTTTTAAACCTTTTTTCAGAGAATTTTTTTTGAAATATAAAATTTGCCAAAAGCCATGTTAGTTCTCCTCTCCCCCTCTCCCTTTGACGTTCGATGTTTTGCAATTAACTCAACATCATTAGTGGTATAAAGGTTATGATATTTAGATTTTTATTAGGAATGAGACAAAACAATCAACAGAAAATTACAAGCATAATATTCATCTGTGCACAAATTTGAAATTGATAGATCAAAAACCTCATTCATTATCATATCGAATCATTTTTCTTACGTGGTCAATTTTTTTATCAAACACTTTCGTGTTATTTACGCTATCGAAACGTCATTGAACCCATACCAGTTTCTTCATATCCTTCCGTCGAGTTGCAAAGAATTTTAGAAAAAAAATATACTTGAAGCTAATGTATGTGTGGCGGAGATTTTGATTTTAGAAGAAGCTAATGGAAATTTCATATTGCATCTGTATATATGAGAGAAAATAAGCCTTAACGTTGATAAATTCCTGCGGGATGGATTGCTCGTGATATCGTGAAGGTGATCATCGAATGCGATTCTGCTCTATGCAGAGGACAATCGTTACCATATTTATTTAATGTATTTGTACTCAAATCGGTCCTCAATAATATAAGATATGAAATATTCGGTATTGTACATATTTCATTTATCACTTCTTTTTCGCTTTAATACTTTCACATCCCACTTTATGTCAATATTTTTCTTATTTTTCTGCATTGCTGATCCTTGCGAATATGGGAGGATTCTACTAAAATATTCACCTACAACAAAATCAGAGACTAATCTTTTATGAATCGTCTTTTTATGTGCCATTTAAGCTTTTTTTCATGGATAATTTAGTAATAATTATATGAAATTTCCTTGGAATATTACTGAAAAAATATCTCCATGGATTTTTTTTGACTTTTAATCATCGCATTGATATTTGAAGGATATTCATTTGATCATTTGGATATAATTGTTACGCCTCTTCTAATTATTAAGGCGAATGACGTGATGGCGTCTTATTGTGCGGCCCGTCTTGGACCTCCACCGTCGTTCCCATCTACTAGCTGTATGCAGGATAGCGACTGCGGAAGCAGGTTTGGAAGCTTTTCCTTTTTGTTTTTGAGGAAATCGAAATTTATAACCACAAAATTTTATAAATGATTCTAGATTCTCCGAAGTAAGTTGATTTATTATTGATTTAATTCCCATATATTACATTATTAAATGCATGACTTAACTTGCGAAGGTGGATAACAAATAAAAGGTTGATAGTATATATAGCGACAGATAATTAGTTGTCCGAATATGACGTGATTTTAGAATTAGATTCATGTGCTGGTTGTCTAGAAAAGAACATTCTAGATTCAAATGTTCCATTTTCTCTATTAGATGTTTCATTCATATAAATGCTGAGTTCTTTCATTGTATTAACTCGATATTCCGACGAATATTAAGCTAATGAAACTTTTTTTTCTTCGTTGTTTATGCTGTGAAAGCTTTAAATGTCAACCATAATTTGTATTTCAATAATTGGTTCTATTAGAGCCCACGCTTTGCAGTCAAATTTTCTCGATAATAAGAGATGACGTTCATATAAGTTTTTTTTTCCACTTGGTGATGTTATCGTATAGGTTTTATATAACAATTTTATAATAGCCATTTAATGAAGCCATTGTTAATTTCATGATGAAGACTGCTTAGAAAGCTGTTACTCTTTTTCAATTTTATTGAATATTATAAAGTATAACGTTGTAACTTTCTTTTTAACGTTTTGAACTTACCAAATAATTCTTAGTATTTTCTGCGTATTGCATATTTTTTTATATGAACAGAAGTTTGTATGAGGAGTACTGCTTTTATTTGACTAGTCTACAAAATAAAATTCTTTCCATAGTAAAAGATTATAACAATAGAGTTCAATATGTTTTTTTTTGAATTAAATTAATTTTTTGGTAAAAGTATTGTATGTTGGAAAGCGAGATTGGAATTTTGTGGTTTAGCTCAGGTCTAGGAGGGATGAAAACGCATGAATTAGTATCGGATGAAGGTGGCAGCTCGTCATCCGAGCAACCCGGATTTTTTGCCCGTCCCAACGTATTGCCATGCGTTCCACCACTCAACGGTGTTACTGGAATGGCAATGCCGACGTGGGTTCATCCAACACCACCTGGAGCTCCGAACGATCTTTTTGTACACATTCAGATGGGAGAAACACTCAACATTCTGGTTGGAAACGATGTACAAAATATTACTGGTTAGTTGATAATCTTCATACATTTCCATTCCTAAGTTTGCCCATTTTTTTATAAATTAAGGTCCCGCAACTGTCCGTATGGTTGGCGAATGCGGGATGTCGCCATCAGCCCTTCCCATTCATGTGCCACCAGGACATGTAATTCATCAGATTGTTGACGAACAAGTACGTTGCATTGTTTATGTTATCCTTTATATTATCAGAGGGGATTGTTGATTTTCATACAACTGCATTATCAGAATAGATGTTGTTGAGTGATTATTAACGAAACATTTCATTATTGGTAACTTTACATTTCGCAATTTATCTGACATTTTATGAGCTGCTTTAATTTCTATCTGTAGGGAGAGTGGTGAACAATCTTCGTTGTCTGTCTGTTGAATATCGATGTCTATCGTCTCTATATTTGTCTTGTAAACTCGAAAGCAAAATAAGGAAATGATAAATAGTGAAGTGAAAAATTGTTTTGCTGCATTAAATGAGAACTCTATACGTGAATGACATCACTCGCCGCTATTCTTTCCGTATCGACTCGTTTCTGTGTACCAACCAATTGACTGCATGTTGCTACTTCGTGAGCATTCGCTTGTTCTGATAAATGCAGTAATGACGTTATCTCACGTCATTGAAAGCAATATTCTCTCGATAAATAGGTCTTTGAAAATAGTATGAAACTGCGGAACAACTTGGAGTTATCGGAAGTTAACATTTTTTTTCAGTAATTAAATGGTTTGGTA
Source organism: Dictyocaulus viviparus (assembly GCA_000816705.1). NCBI lineage: Eukaryota > Metazoa > Nematoda > Chromadorea > Rhabditida > Metastrongylidae > Dictyocaulus > Dictyocaulus viviparus. The sequence goes on along the minus strand of KN716733.1, from coordinate 27,752 downwards.
ATTGACAAAATTTCTTATCACATCTTATCTTCTTTGACCAAATGTCGTGAGGTTGAAAAGCAAGCATTAGGTGTTTTTTTTGTATTACTGCTCGTAACAAGTTGTTTGCTTGTTGCTTACGGCTATGATTTCTGAAACTCAGAATAGTCTTTGACTTGGTAATATACGAAGAACTGAATTTTAGTTATAAGGAGGATTCCATTCTTTGATTAATGTAATACTCAAGCATTCTAAACACTGAATATTGTTTTAATATCATTTGTAAGCTGCTGTTTGCACGATTACGGCAATTGCATGAAGTTATTCACGAGCGTATTCTGGACTAATTTACATGCTCTATCATTTCACAAAGGAAACGCACTAATTGTTTTATTTTTTAAATTTATGTTTCGTGGGTTAGCATAATATAGGATTTTATGGGTAATTTATAAGCCTGACATCAATAATCAAATAGCTTGCAGATGTATATACTATATGGATTGTAATCAATTCAGGGTATATTGCGGCACCTGATCCTCTCTCCTGAGTCACCATCACCGCCTCGATTTCCGCCACCATCTAATGCCAATCCAGTAAATGTTTATTATAATTTTTTTCGAATAATTTTTCCACAAATATTGAAATGAAAAAAACCATGTTTAGTCTACAGCTCAAAGATAGATTGTATTGAGAAGAATTTCTCAACTTCGAAAGCAATGATGTTATTATTATTGTTAGGGTATCGCGATGCAGTCTGTGCTTTTGATTGCCATGGACTTTAGCTTGATTAGAATGATAAGTATACATTGTAATGAACATTAAAGACGTAATACATGATGATACATAATCATACCGTAATGGCCTTTGAATAAAAGCTAAAAAACTAGTATTCCTTGTGTAGTAGCGATCCGTCCAACTAAGTTTTGTTCTGAAAACACCTGTAGTTTCTTAAATTTTTCGTGTTTTCATGTTTTAGGATTGGTTTCGCACATTATTTCCAATTTTTTTTCAAAACTGACGAGATTTTCGAAATATCGTGTTATTTTCATTTTCGATCTCACTGCTACATCTAATTTCTGGTTTCGGAGAAAACTGAATAATCCAGCCGAACTTTTGCTTTGAAATATTTGCGTCTAGATATACGAAATGCCAAGGCACTGCTTATTGATAAAAGAAGTTTAGGTTAAAATGTAGGAATTATTTCAAAAAATTAATTAATTAATTAGTAAAGTTGAAAATGAATGAAAGCTAAATATCGATCGATTTCCATTAGTTTTGCATTTGACACCCACTATGATTTTTAGAGGTTATTGAATGCATATCTGATTTTTGCATAGGCTAGATTTCACCAATCTTTAGAAAATTTCACTGCTTCTCATATGTTTTTAATACCAATTCAACGATTCTGAAGACTTAAAAGGTATGGTTTGACAGGAGGTGGATGTCAACTGTATTGCAAACGTATGTATCGCATCACCTCTCATCTCTGTAGAAAAGCTATCCTTTTGTGATAATAAATACATAGATGAAATTGGAAAATTGTTGAGGACATGAAACTTTGGTTTTTTTATGATTCACGCTATAAGGAAATAATTAACATATGTTTCGAACTGCTGTTTTCGATCAAAAAATAATCTGGGATTTTAAAATAACTTTCAGCCTAAACTTGAAGATTTTTTTCTCATGAAGTTTTGCCTTTAAATTTGTTTTTTCTTCTAGGAATCTAGAAAAACTGGCACTTTATTGTCCGATAAGGCATGAGGTTTTCTTATATTTAGAGCTTTATGACATCACGTATCGCCACATCTCCACCAATAGCAGTACCACCATTCCAGCCAGCTCTTTATACGGTAAACCGTAAATGGTCACATAACAACAAGATAACGATTCCGGATATCGTGTCTTCCATAACATCTCGAAACGAAGAGGTGTTGAGGCAGCTGTTTGATTGTAAATGATCACATAGATGTTGGTTAGTTTAAGGAAACCGATATTGATGGCGAAGAGTGGGATAAAGTACGTGAAATGCTAGGTCGTATCTTGGCTCCACAAGTCCTCCGTGTAGGTCCAACAGATGCTGATATCGCTTGGCAACAACTGGATACTTCAGAGGTATTTAATGCATTTTGTCACTTTGTCAACACAGATCATTTTCGTGAAATGTACAATTTTATATTAAATATTGTATAAAAAATCAAGTTGTGGGAAAATTGGCGTATAATACTTGGATAGAATTATTGATTTGGTATTATATTGTTGTTATTTACGGAATTGCTGTCCGTTGAATTCTAGTGATGCTACGGAATATGTCAAAGTGTTCATGCAATACCTCGAATTTCTCTGATTTTATCAAGTAGTTCAGAATGAAACTTTTTTTTAGTTATAAATAAGACTGCTTTATCAGGCTGCCGCATCTGGAGGCCCATTTCCACAAATTGATGCGTCTGAGTTTACCTATCGAATAGTATTATTTGAAAATCATGGTAGATTCGTCAGTACGTATCGGTGAGATTTGTTACCAAGTTTTTCTTTGTGAATCACTAATTTGGATTTCCTTTAGATGTGAGACAGAAACCGGCAATAAACTACGGTTATGTCAGCTTCGTCCGAATACGGATTATTACGTGCAACTGAAAGCTTGCCTTGAGGAACATGGTTTAGTAGGGGAGCCAAGTCAACCAGTTTGTTTTAAAACGGCTCCTGGAAGACCTGAAGCACCTCTGATGTTCAGGTAACTACTCTCGTTTAATTCCTTATAAGCCTGTTGGCGTGTATTGCTCTATATAACATGATTAGGGATAAAAGCGCGTCATATACGAATCTGATCATCTCAGGTGTGTTTCTCGTGGAATAGAATATTTGGTTGTATCATGGCGTCCACCTAATGATAATGGTGCCAGCATCGTTAATTATAGTATTTACATCAGTGAAGTATGTGTTTTTTGCCTTATTTTCGAAAATTCATTCTGTTGCTCCATTAGTTTTCACCTCAATTTAACATTTTATCTACATCTATATGTCTCTTATTCTAATATCTGTTATATCTACATGTTTTAGCCTTCCGATGAAGTCGTTGAGAAAGTATGGGAGGGGCGATCATGCGAAGCACGTGTCACAAATTTACGTCCATCAACATCATACAGGTTGAACAATAGTCACAGTTATTTTTTTTTACCTTTTTTTTCCATTTAAACAGAAATTTTCATTCTGTGCGCCAATTAGATGAGTTCGATTTTAAACGTCGACGTTCGTTCTCATTCTTTTTATGTCATTAATGTGAAAACTGAAGTGAAAAACTTTGTCTATTGTTTGGCTATATTTTTTCTGTAGCTATACGAAACTGTGTTCGTGTTCATTTTCATTCCAGGTGATTTCACTAATTATTTTCAGATGTGTAACAGTATTCAACTTTAGCATTTTATTTATCAGATTACGTGTGACGGCAACAAACCGGATAGGTGAAAGCTTAGAAGCACCTCCAATTGTCGTTACAACCCGAAACGATTTCCCATTGTCAACACCGCTTGCACCTAATGTCGTCTCTGTAAACGCTCGTTGTGTGAAGCTGGCATGGAGTAACAGCCCTGAGTGCACGTATACGGTGAGCTTTGAAAGAACGACATCAACTTTTATTTGACTTTTTAAAATTATTGAATCTCTATACTTTAGGTTGAAATGCATGATATAGCTGCAGGACCGAATGCTATAAGTGTCGTCAAAGATCGGATTAGTAACACAAATGCCCAGATAGTTGATTTAAAGCCGTAAGTACTTTTTTTGTGTCGAATGATAGTAGAAATGTGAACGGTAACATATTTTTATAATATTTAGTGGATGTGAATATCGTTTTCGTGTGATAGTCCATAATTCTGAAAGTGAATCAGTACGATCTGATTGGACCTATGTACGCATGACAGGCAGAGGAACTCTTGATCGGATTCTTGAGCCTACAAAACCGCTTGCTGTTGCGCGTGGTCGAAATAAGTTCGACGTCTCTTGGAAATGCCCTGGGGCAAAGTGGGTCATTATTTGACTGCTGTGCAATTTATAGATTCTAACGTTCACATTGCAGAGAGCGTGAATTCACATATGTGCTGGAAGGCTCTACTGCTAATCAACCAACACGTTTTCGTGTGTTATATCGTGGTCCTCTCAATACACATACAGTTACAGAAGAAGATATTGTGCATTTACGTGTACAATCTGTCAATCGAAAAAATATTGCGGTATAGTTTATTCATAAAACACACACCAACATATATGATGTTTATGAAAGCGTTTCAATCCAATTTTCATTTGGATTCGTTGTATCGTCATCTGAGCGAACCTTAGACGCATGAGCGTTTACTAATCGTTAGTAAATTCGAAAATTCGTTAGTATTTTCCATCCATGCACTTTATTTTCATGAGTTTCTAATTATTTCTTTTGCAGAGTGATTTTACTGAAGTGGTCACGTTGGTTCGTGAGCCGGAATTGACTATTACAAAGCCTCCACAACTCACCTCACCTCTTATTGAAGGGTATGGAAAAGGCGCCGTACGCTTATCGTGGAATGCGCCAAAAATAGTGGTAGGATCTTTGCATATCGGCAGGAATTTTATTATCCTGAGTTTCATATTTCCTCTGCTTTTTTAGCTTTTAGTGAGCACATCTAATGACGTTTTTGTTTGATTATAAATCGCTTAAGATACCACCAACTGCTTCTTTAATGTTCGAGCTGCGACGCATTGATGACAAGAGCCAAGTTGTGTATTCTGGATGTGAACCTCAATGGTGCATAAAAAGCTTATTGAGGCGACAACATATCGAAGTTCGGGTGTGTAAATAAATATAAACAGAGCAAAACGTATATATATATATATAATATATATATATATATATATATAT
>KN716733.1:5005-21006 GCA_000816705.1 Dictyocaulus viviparus | reverse complement strand
ATACTTAAAAAAATACTTAAAAAAATAAAAAAAACTAGACTTAAAATCAACTGCTAGAAAAATAAAAAATAAATAAACTATCGAATGAAATCTTGCTGATATTCAGCAAAGTCCAAGAATGACCGGCGAACCTTCCATTTCTTTTGCTCAATTCATTTTTTTTTGTCTAGATATTCAATCGACATCGTAGTGTTCTCCGAAAATCTAGGTCTGAACGTCAAGCAGGTGCTCCTTATGCAGTGAGTTTGATGTATAGTAGGTCCGATCCCTTATGGCTCATATCCACCGGTCACTTTTCATACGTATTGCATGTCAGGCTCGCCTAATCCATAGTTTGGCATGTGCGACTTCATCTCTTATCTGTGATGACTTGCATAGGCCAGAAATTCGAATTCTCTGTGAATTTTCAGAACTCTCTTGATACTACAAATGTTTAGCATCGCCTTATCTATCACGCCTCGTATAACGTCTAGGAAACCTTCTTCGTTACATAAGGAATTTGGAGTTCCTAAAGAAAAGACCGAAGAAGACCAGCTGCTCAACGGTCGGACTTATTTATCAAGTCCTAAGAGAAAATCGTCATGTGCAGCAAAACATTATCTTTTGAATGCTCGCTATTGCTGGGTGGCTTACCCCGTTCCGCCACCTAGGATCATGGCACCTTATTAACACGACACATCTAGTAATCCTATCAGAAAATGCTTATATACATTTCCAGGTTTCTTGGAATTAGAACATTAATATGAATGAGTGATCATCATTTATATTAAACGCTTTCAGGACTATGTTGTCATGGAAAACTGCAGAGACGTCACCGGACATTCGATTTCGTGTACACTACAGTCAAATGATAGGTAGCCATGAAATGAAAGAAACTGTCAATGAGACAGGAGAATGTCAGTATTCTTTAGCGTTACTGGATCACGCAAAACAGTTCATTTGTCGGGTTCGTTTGTTCTCACTTTATTTTGTTTTTCTTCAACAGCTAACATTCTTCCTTTTCGTGACCTAGTTTTTCACATAAATCATCTAACCACTTTTGGTACCTTGTGTGAGAAATTGGATTGAAATGAATGGTCAATATTTTAACTTATGCACCTCATGTTTAGCTGAACTCTGGACTCATTGTTATTGACTCACTTGAATCTGGCTAATAACCTACGCAATTGAGCTCTTTCTTCGTAGATTGCTACATCACTTTTCCATGCCTTGCGCGAACATCAATATTTATTTTTCTTTTTTTCTACTTTATGTGTTTTTAAGGTTTCTGCATTTCATGATGGTGGAGAGTCGCCACTTTCGCATCCTCTTATTTTCACTACTCGAAGTGGACCTCCTGCTCAACCTGACGGTAATTGTGCCATTCTTTGCTCCTACACCGTTGAAGCAAAATTAGGCTTTTCCCTTATTCAATTAACTTATTTTTGAAGTATATACCATTAAACCATCTTCAGCGTGATCTCTTCTTACGTTTAGTGGCTTGTATTCCTCTAATGAGACGGCAACAATTTCCGATATTGATCTGGTTTTATTTGAACATTCGTGTTAACTCTTATCAGCGTAGCTGATTTAGGTTTATGCATAAGAATATTGTTGGTTTATGCAATATATATGGTTATATCAGGAACAATGAATACGTCTGTCTTCAGTTGAATGATTTTAGAAAAAGACCTTTTATCACTAGCTTGCTTTTGAGAAGAAGAGCAACTATACTTTGCCCGTGGTTTTCATGTTGGACTTCGATCTATGTTAATGTTACGATGTATATCGAAACACAACCGCAACTGCTTAAAAACTTCTTAAATTACATCTGCGTTTCAATGCCAAGTAATATTTCGCTCTCGATGTTTGGAGACGTAGGCTTACAATCTTTTTTGATCAGCGTTTTATAACAGTTATGATACATGAATCCTCTATTTTTTGTTCTCTATCTAGATCCTCATCTTGAAAAGGGAATATAAACCTAAGTTATAGCAGGGTAGTTTCAGGGTATCAACAAAGCTTTTACATGTGTATATGATGAAAAATTTTGAAATCATATCAATAGCCTATTTCTTATAGGACAATAAGAATTTTCACGTTGATCTAATTGGGAAGTATTGAAGTTTTTCCATCATTTAATGGGAACTTATGTGTTAATTTATTCTTCTTTGTTGTCGCAGTTAACTTCAATATTAACTATAGCTAGGCAGCTGTGCTCTATACTATTTAATTCTTCCTCATTGATTTTAGGTCTCACTATTGAGTCAGATGGAACTCGAGCACTATTACTTCAGTGGAATGTTCCTGATTGTCGAGGTTCTCCGATTATCAGATATTTACTTCGCGTCGAAACCAAAAGCGAGGTGACTAGATTGGCTTCCAGAAATATATGTCTATCTATCACATGGCCTACTCAAATAAATAGCAAATGATACGTACTAATTTTACTAAGTTAATGTTATCGTTAAGGTCAACATAATAAGATCAATACATTGATCTTTTGACGTCTGTTATTTGTGCTGCGCATAATTCCTGCCATATTTACTATGTTAAAGTGACTACACCCTGCATGTTTTCCCTATATAAAAGTTATAAAAAAGTAGAGGGGCAAATTTATGTAATTGATGAAGAAAAATTGTTCCTGTTGATACGCTATAAGTTTTCTACATGATGCAAAGGCAACACAAATACGATTGTTTTTGATTTTATGTATTCATAATTTGGACTAATTACAGCCTGCGCTTACTATGAAATGCTCAACCAGTAATGATCAAATTTTGTGCACTTGATTGTTGTATAGTTGAACTTTTGATATCAGAAGAACTATTATAACAAAAATCGTTTGATCCACATTATCAACCTTATATCACAAAAAACTTTTTCACTAACTTTGAAAACATTGGGAGAAATTTTTTGAAATTTATCACTAGTATTCTGCCACTTTACAATTTACTATTTCCATTCTTGTAATAGTATGTTCTATATATTGATTGCACTTTTTTGATGGGTTAGTGCTGGTAGAATACTTTGGCTTCCTCATTTGCGATCAAATTCTTCTCATATTTGTCAAGCAGATCGACATGTCCATCTTCAAACGTTACCCGCATCATAGTATTGAATAGTGGTGCCTCGGCGATTTCGTTCCTCGATTTGTATTTTGTCAATCCGTTTTTATCTCAATGTTCTTGTTGGGTGGAAATTTGGGAGTTTTGTTACATCTTTTTTGCACGTGAATATTGAATATGTCTCTAGGACTAGTTTTCTGACAATGCGTATCTTATTTATATGTGGCTTATCGTGTGCTCGAAAATTCGTGTTAGTAATACGTCGGTAGTCCTAATTTCTGGAGGGGTAATCAATCAACATGCATCGTAATGACGGCTTTGCACTTTATTGAAGTAGTAATAGTAGTCTTGTTCCTATCGTAGCTGTTGGTATAATTGGCAATAATTTTTTTACATGTCAACCATGAATATTTCATATAAATATAGCTTTATAACTACTGTATCTGTTCATAGACCGTTTGGTCAGATTAAGTCAAAGATCGAGAGTATGTGGAGCAGTGGCAGGAGATGCCACTATAACATGGGCTTCATTCCGCATTCATCAGTCCGAGTTCGGAGCCAGGCCATCTAAGCTTTCTATTCCTGAGAGGTTGGTGAATTGGTGCCAGAATAATCTGTGAAGGTAAGTAGCACTGATTTCGCAGCAGATTGGATCTATCAAATCATTGGATCGACTACTTCCATTCAAACAACACTATAACGGGAAGATGAGTGATGGCACATCTCAACAAGGACACAGATTACGCCAATGCTTATTCATATTATTAGTCAGAAGTCATCAAACAGTTCAAGTAACTATATTTTTGGCTATTAATCAACTATGACATCGTATATCAGTATAGGTTTACCTTGTCCAGTTTCGTACTGCTGTAAGCTTTCGAATCCATACATACTTCATTGTGCACACAGCTTCATTCCTTTTGTTCATGTAAGTGTAACGTGTCAAGTTCTATTACTCTTCTTAACGTGACAGATGCTACGAAACTTTTGATTATCTTTTTGCAAAGATTTTATCCATCATGAGTTGAATAATTTAGAGCAAAATAATGATATATTTGAGTTCTTGAGCGAATATTAATTATACCTCTGTTACATTCTTTCTTAAAAAAATAATAATTCAAGAGATAATAGGTTTATCTGTATGTATTCGCAGCACATCAGATCGGAGATCTATAGATGTGGGTTTGTGTCTCGCGCAGAGTTTCAGGTTTTTTTAGATCCACTCAGCATCATTAGACAGAAAAAAAATACCGGCTTAACCCAACATAGTCATTAGAAAATAAATAAATGATGACGAAATATTGTCAAAATCGGGTTATCCTATTCTAATTAGCCATATTGTATGTAGAGCTTCACCAGATCGAGACAGATAACCGGCAAGTTTCGGTAAGATATTCAATTAGAAATAACTAAAGAATTAAGTAATCGCAAATGGAGGATCTCGGTAATGCAATCGGTAGCACACCAGATCAGACATCTGTTGATGTGGGTTAAGTGCCGTCTGAGACTTCAAATTTTCGTATTCATTCAGCATCGTTAGTGATAGAGGGAAAACTGTTATAAATAATCATATTTGATAGGTAATAAGTTAGATAGCTATATCTAGCTGTATCTGAATTTGGATTTGCAAATTTAATTGCGTATTTAAAGGTGGTTCGAGAAAATTTCATTGTGCCTCCAGCAACCTCTGGTGTATGTGAATACCGTATTGCGGATTTACAAGCCGACATTGACTACAGAGTTGAAGTATCTGCTGAAAACGCTATTGGTTGTGGTATTGCAGCCGCAATTACAGGACGAACACGTCCTCCTCCACCTGATCCACCAAGGTTTTTTGAATTTGTTTTGAAGTATCATCACCGTGTGGTTAAAATAGTCTTGAGTAATAACTCTTAGATTTGTTATTAAGAATTGAATGCGAATGTGATGCTACTACTCTTCGATTACGGTGGAAACCATGCGCAACGCATTCTATTCTCACGTACAAGTATGTGGCCATAACAGACATTTCTTCTTTCAAATTTTGGTATAATGTTACTACTCATTTAGATTGATAAGGCTCGGAGAATGCGACAAAATGATTACAGTTTACGAAGGGGATATGTGTAGCACTCGTATCAAAGGTCTAATAGAAAACACTGAGTATCGATTTCAAATCAGAAGCGTTGATCGGTCCGTTGACATTTGTAATATTAATTTATATTCTTATAATATATGAATGGTGCGTTTTATAATAGGCTGCTCTTTTATATTACAGTCACACTGGAGCTGGACCATGGTCATCGGTGTTCACATTTCGTACTGCTCTTAGCCCACCACCTGCCATAAAAGGACCACCGACAGCCACCCCAAGCGGTTGTTCGCTTACTTTGAATATCTTGAAATGCTCTCCATGATACGATTCTTTTCTTTAGGCAATGGTTATTACCAGCTCGAGTGGCCATCAGTAATCGTGAAGCCCAACACCAAAAGATGCTTCTATCGTTTGCAAGTCGTTGATTGTTCCATTGATAATGCAAAATGGATGACGGTTTGTCATATTATATAGCCTTGAACAACAAGATTTTTATCCATGTAGCAGAAAATTTGAAAGTATATACCTTATGGTACAAGCATTTTGATTTAAATTCAAAGCGTTCTAGCTTCCTATCAAAATTTTTAAAGGTATATGAAGGAACAGTGCCTTCATGTACACTGCGACTTTCCGACTATCCATCTGCTGTACAAGCTCGAGTGATTTGTGTTAGACCGGAAGGCAGCAACGAAATTTCTTCTCCTCCTAGTCCTATTGTGTACATGGCGAATCTCCCCATGGATAGCGAAGCTCAGGTGAAATTTCAATTTTTCTTGGTTCTATTTAAGATTTGGATAATATCAATTACATTTCTCGTTCTGTGTTCATGGAAGATAGTTAAATTCATTATCATAAGTGAATTTAGTACAGGCGATTAGTTAGTTATTACCATCATCACATAATACAGTACATAAAATTACTTTTGTAGTCGATGCAGGAAAGGAAGATGGATGCAGTACCAGTTGTCCGTTGGTGGACAGTACAATTTAGTCTCACTACTATTATGGTGGTATGTTTTAAAATGTCTCTCAAAATGTAGACGCAACACATCGCATATTATTTATAGATACTTTTTATTGTGATTTCGTTTACAATGGCGATATTTTTCGACTCGATGTTTAATTTATACGTACCGCCGAATGCAGCATTTCGTAGTAGTCGCGAATGGAGCACGGAATCTCCAGAAACTTAGTAATAATTATTTGAAAATGAACTAACTACTTGATAATAATGCAGTAGCATAATTTACATACATACAAAGTTTTATGTTGTTTTCTTATACGCTTTTTTCCTCAACCGTGTCAATCATTCCCAATCTTTACCACGTAATCCTACAAAAAGCCTCTTGTGTACTGTAAAAAAGTTCTCATACGAATAATTATTGATAACGTTGTATTATGGATTTGTGTGAAAATTTTTGAAATACGACTCAAAGCCGTTAAAGATGTGAATTATTCTTTATTTAAATTATTTTTTGATGATTAAATGTAAATTTCTGTCCAACTTTTTGTGCTGTACCCAAACTGATGTTGTTATGTTTAGAAAATCTGAAACCAATATTCTCTTATTAATATTTATAATATATACCTTTTTCTCCTCCTCTTTCTGTCTGTACATATGCATCTAGTTTTATTTCAACTAGAGCCTATCTCGAGTGTTAACACGCCTTTCTTTACCGAGTGACTTTTGATCGTTATTGTCTCTCTATCTCGTTTTATATCTCCTCATATCTTGGCTTTTTTTTCAAGATTACTCTTCTTTTCATTCATCTGTTACATTTTTCTGATGTAATATTTATGAGGTATGTAGTCAAATTTCTTGTGTTAATCTTTATCAGTGGTCAGTCATAACACATTATCACATTGTGATGTCCTATCACCTATTGCCTTGTTTTTTGAAGAGCAGATATCTGTTTTATTTTATTTTTCGACTTGACAGTATAGAGTATAATTCTCGGGATAATATATAGCATTTCCCACATTTATTGTGCTATTGATAATATTCGGGTTCATAGTTTATGTCACTATAGAGGTATTTAAGTGTTCATACTGTATCAGAGTGAGGACTGACATTATATAGAGTTTACAAATTGACCAATTTGGAACTGTACTTATCTAACGTTATGAATGTGCTTTTTTTTGAATCAAAAGAAATTGATAACATTCGCGCTAATAATTGTCAATATAACATTAGAAAAGAATTTTTCTAGAGAAGCTCTAAGTGACATAGCAATTGATTCCCACTCTCTGTTCTCGTGCTTAGTTGAGTTCATATTTATTTTATGTGACCGGACTTATTGCCATAGAAAAAAATCAAAAGAAAAAAAAAAAGAAACTGCGTTATTGGTTTGAATTTGCTACAAAATTAAATTTTTATGATTATTCGTTTTAGATGACATATAATAACTCCGATCACATATAACTGTAGGTTTTAATTTTTCGTTTATATAGAAGTGATGTCTCTGTGATTCTATGTGGTTCTGTTTTAAATCTTAAAGAATTTCTAAATTGTGATGTCTATTAATAGATCAACTATATTATTCTGAAGAGTTTTCCTATATTTGCGGAAACGAAGGAATAAGTGGTGAGTGCAACTGTATCTAATCATCTCTTCCTGTGTCATAACATTAATAATAATTCTAACTACACTAGGGCTAAAGACTATGATTATGAGACGATATGTGAATAATATCCTTTTATTGATTATGTTTTTGTGTTCCTTTTTTTCTTTAATTTCACATCATATATTTCCTTTCCGCTTGTACCAAATTAGCAATTGTAATATTTTGAACTGTGGTCGGTTTGTTTTTTCCACGATAAAGCTGTTGTTTTCCATATCTATACAATTTGTTGGTAGCCTAATAATTGGTGTAGAGAAACTTCTTAAGTAACTAACAGCAATGGTATGGACAGAAAAATTATTTCAACTAATTACTAATTGAATTGGTATGAGGTGTATTGCTAAGTATCGTACTTAACCATTTTCCGTAATGTTCTGTTATTTCAGGTTTCTTGAGTTTTCTTATTTTTCTGAAAAAAATTTTCAATTCGCTAATTTGTCTTTTTATTTAATTAATTAATTCATCTATATTGCCTTTAAAACTCCCATTTCACAAGGTTTTGTGTGCTCTAGCCAACCGAAATACCCGAAATCCTCAAAGAATAAGAAAAAAACAAAGTGTTATGATTGAACAACGAAATATATAGATGTTCCAAAATCGATTATGGTGAAAGCCTCAATTGTATTAGTTTGCGTGCTTCACCAATATCATATCTGTTTACAAAAGTAACTGACTCCTTTTTAACTGAAAAACTTTTGAGGTCAATATTACTTTTTGAGAAGTGTCGTTGATGTCGGTTAAGCGTCGTTTTCACTTGGTTTTTCTGTCAAGAAAAGATTTGAGTTTCAGACCCTTTCATGGCATGTTACAAGCATAATGTTGAACTATTTTTTAATTCCACCTCGCTCCTAACTATTAGCATCTAGCTTGTTGGATTAGTTTACAATATATTGGAAGCATCGAAATCGAAGAAAGTTACGGCATTCGCATCAGCGATCTGACTATTTATAGCCAAACCTACTAACTTTCCTGAATTCGCTCATTAACACACGAATTGGCCGTGGATGATAACGGGCAATGACTAGATAAAGGTTTTTTCGCCGACAATTTATTGTAGAAACACATCCAATCACTTCCACGATCTATATAATTACGTGAAGGCGCAGCTGAGTGACTATGTACCAGTAGCTGAAATTGTCTACAGAAATATTACTTAGAAATATGATCCAAGCAGCAAAAGGTATAGATAGCATGGTGGACATTCAACTAGGAACAGTGAGATATCTAATAGAAATATCAGAGCAGTCAAAGTCTTATCGAGTATGAAAGATTTTTCTGACTTAATGCAAGCTTAGAAATTTAGAATTAATGCTGAGTAATCTAAATAAATTTTTAAAGGAAAGCCTGTTTTGTATTCTGTAAATGACGCTTATGACTGGTATCGTGCTGTTAACACGCGCTTAATTCTCTTCTAATCTTGTAGATGAACCAATGCACCATGTAGATGAACCATTGGACCATATAGATGTGCCCAATGGACAATGAAGTTGTATGCACCGTGAAAGTTGATGGGTGCGTGTAGGACATGTGTTTATTGAGTGTTGTAGCAGTAGTGAATGCAGTTGCCGAATGGGGTATATCCCTCTTCAGCAATGTTGATTTAGTAGAATATTAGGAATAGACTCCGTTGTACCAGGAGCGATGCTGCCATGCAGGACTTGAGAGCTGATTGCGAAATTGATGTGTACGATTGTTGAGAAGAACGGTAGTTCGCTTGTAGTTGGTTAGTTACCTCAAACTTGGGTAATGATACCTTTATAGAAATACGTATCAATTACACGAAAACAGACAACAATAATAAATAACGGAGAGTTCAAACAACATAAGGATAACAATATATAAAATACAATATAAGGGGATTGTGGTATAGTAAGAAATGTATGCTAGACAAATCCATCAGATTGGAATAAATACTATTACAGTCTGACTATACATAGGAAAGCTTCGATGAATTATCAATATATAAAAAGTGAGAAAGTCTTAGTATTCAGTGCATGAGAGTAATATGAAGATATTGCAATGATATGAGTAGAACATGTCATAAACTAACTAATATCGCGCTAATGACTAATAGCGTGTTGCGACAGCGCGGACAGTGTGTTAGTAATTTCGTAAGAGAATAGTGATGGCTAATAGGAGAAGCTATTTTTCGCCCAGCATGGATGATATCGATAGATCGGTGCGGATAACCGATCGATCGATTGGTGTGTGTCAACGGGTGAACAGAGGGATAGATGAGGAATGAAGAAAGAAAAAAGAGAGATTTCAGCTAGAGTATAGGTTTAATAGTGTTGAGGATAGAAGAATCCTCTATGTAATAGATGATGTTTTTCTATAAATCTTCCATCTCTCTATTTATTCAGTTTATTGTTGGTCTCAAAAAGAAAGTATTGCTCAACGAACCGTAATCTCAGTTTTCAGGTGAAATTTACATTTATATGAGGTATTATTTGGTATATATTTCCACGTCACCAAACATTAACTATAGTAAGAAGAGTACTGGTGATTATCTCTTCTGTTACCAAGAACCATTATCTGTCAATAATTCTCTGCTGAATACCATTACTTATAACTAGTATTTATTACTTCTACTTTCTACTCAACAACTAATTAAGTTAAAGAAAGAAAAGTTCCAATTCAAAGAAGGTCACAAGCATTTCGACATCTCGATTAGCTCCTTATGTCGTTATCTAAATTAGTCTCAGGTATCGATATCAAAGAGGGACAACATTTTAACATTTCTACTCTCCGCCTCCCCCCCTGTACAAGCGGATACACTACTCCTTACTACTATTCACTCATGACCTCTAACACAATCTCCTTTCACCTTTGTTATTTAAGTAATTACCATTATCTCACTACTATTACAAATCTCATACATTTGTTGATGATAATCCTAAGTTATTAATTCATTGCGTAATTCTTTTTGTTGATCTTGATATATCATCCATCTTACCTTTTGTATTTGGTTAACAAATATTATCTGGTTACGTAATAAAAATCCTATGGCTTCTCAATAATAATTCTATTACGTATATTTGTGATTTATCGCTATTGCAATCATAATGTAATGTAGTGTTTTATGTATTGTTTAAATAGGGGTTCAGTTACCTATGTTTGAGGTTTGGCGGTCGACTCTCAACTGTGTAGCACTTGTTGCAGCTGCCTCTCATTCGCAGGCGTGCACTCAACTCCGTCGTCTTCAATCAGACGCTAATCTTCAGCATTGCCATCTGAGCACGAGCAAACACTGCTTCTGATTCTGAGAAAGACGCATACTCAACTTCGTCCTGAAGATACTGAGACATCATTATTATTGAATAAAGCATATAACTGCTTACTGCCCTTCTGGAATATCCCAACGAGCAGAGCAAAGTAATGGACGCTGTATATGCTGTAATACACAGAGTAAATCAGTTTCACCCATGCTCTTATGTTGCTATGTGAGCATACAGTTGTTTATTATGGTGACTCGGGTTACGTAGCCGTATGGTTTACTGCAAACTTAGGTGATACACCGATGATGATTGTGTGATGGACCTTTATTATGAATAGATGAAGAATAGAAGATTTAATATCGATGGCGATACGAATCAGAGAGTGTCTGTGAGAACAAAGTAAGAAGATGAATTATCATCATTGAATCGAGTGGTGGTTTATTATTGGTAAATGAAGGAGGAAGTAACAAGAATCGCTAGACCTATAATTTTTTCAGTACTACAATATTCCGCTTTAAAAAACAGCAGATAACCCTAAGGCGACATCGCGTAAAAAGCTTTGCCCCGTAACTGTCAATCTATTATTGTATTTATTTCATTTTCGAGTCATTAATTTGATAAATACATTTTATTTCATTAGGACGGTTGAAATAATAAAATCTAACGGTTCTAATTATGTAAATGAAATGGAGTGTAGCGGCGCAATGGTGGAGGTACCGCAAGCGCGACTCAGTTCATGCCCCCCTCAGGCCTACCAAGCTCGCCATACCTACGGGGTTGATGAATTGTTACCAGAGAAGTCTGGTTAAGATAGAATGCACTGATTTGGTGAAGAGTGGTCAGTTCAAACATTCTAAACTTCTTATATTACGAAAGCGGGATGAACGTTCATTGAGTGTAATACAACGAACGCTCTGTCGGAAGGGTGATGCTTGGCGTTTCCATATCACAAAAGTAAAAGGCAGTATACGAAGTTTTGATCTACTATCGAAGCTCAGAGGCGCAGCCGTACACGCCGAACTCTTAAAGATTATGTGGGCCGGACACGTGATGCGCATAATTGATGACTGTTGGACATGAACTGTGATCGAATCACACTGGAAATCAAATGCACTGCATGAAGGCCACCATTCCGATTGTCTGACCTCTTCACCAATGCTCTAAAAAGGATTATGATGCTGAACGAATACTTAGAGCAAAAAATTTTGTTGGACCACCTTCGTGCGTGATAGCGACAAATGGAAATTTCACAGTGCTCACTCGACTTAGTTGTTGATCAACAGGAATCCAGGAATTCCAATATAATCGCAGACTTATGCACTTACACACATTCTTGGTACTATAGCTCTATCGAAAGTTGATGGGTCACGTATTCCGTGCCACACAAGTAAAAGAGGGAATATAGAGTTTTGACCTACGTCAACGATGAAAGATCATAGGCGCAGCCGTAGACGGCAAAATCTCGAAGATTAGATGGGCCGGACAAATGCTGCGCATGAATGATGACCGATGGACAAGAGCTGTAAGTGATTGGATCCCACTGGACATCAAACGTACTGCAGGAAGACTGCAGGTCCGGTTGTCAGATTTTTTCACAAAGGTCTCTAATGTGATTATGATGCTCCACGATAAGCCTAAGCGCAAAGAGCTCATTGGACTACGCTTGGCGCGAGAAAGAAAGGAAAGCCTTATCAGTACCGTCTCAACATTGTCGACAATCAAGGGGAATCCAAGTGATCATTCAGTCCAGTTGTGCTTTAGGATTTTAGCAGCTTCTCTGTACTCTCCCTACCTAAGACTGCCGTATCGCATGCTCTTCTGGGATCAGGGAAATCCTTTCTGTGCTTTGCGATCGCTCTTTCGGTTAGCCTGTTTCCCATGGGCTTCATATTTTGGTAAACAGCTTGCCGGCTTATACTAAAGAGTTTGTTGATATTTTATATCTATACAGTAGAAGATCTATTTTATAAATAGTGAAAAGAGTATATATACATATATAATCAAACTAATCAGTTTATACTGCAAACATTATTAAAAAACCGCTATGATTCCTTCAATCTAACTCTATGTCGTCCTTTGTTCCAAAAGTACATTTTCAAGTCATAGTAGGTAAGAGATGCTTGGCATACGACATTTATACGAAGAAATGAGCAAATGCATCTTTGTACTTTTACTTAGGTACGAAAAGATGTCATTCTGAATCCATTTGCATAAATAGAGATGAATGTAAAATTGTTGTGATCGATGCGCACAACCTTCAAGACTTTCATTATTTGCATTGGCGTCTGATAAACTGAAATATCTATTATATAACAAACACTCTCGATGAAATACAAGCTCACCTATTACTGAAACCTATCAATATACAAATCGATCGATACATCCCAAACAATTGCTGCCTCAGTGTCAAAGATGGATTCAAACCAAAGAATTTCGACTGTCTTGAAGAAAAAATCGCAAAGTATCAAGTTTCTCTATGTATCACACGACACCGTTTTGATGATGTTCTGAGAAGATTCCAGAAAACAGACTTTTTCCTGAGCACGCCAAACGTTGGGTTTCTCATCATCATTGTGTTGCAGAGAGGAATTAAGGAAAGTCATTCGAAACAAACAAAACTTACTCGTCTATTACATGACGTGAAACTCATACTTCATGTTCACCTAATATTTGACTTGCTTTGTTTGATCTCTTCGTGACAATTTAGTAATTATACAAATCTGAGAAACGGAGAACGTTTAAATTGAATACACTCTTTTGCTTTGAAGAAACATGAATCTGACCTTTACTAAAAAATTCCGTCAAAAAGTACTACAGCTTGCAATTTCAGTACTTTTTTCTGAAATAATGTTAGCTGGAGTTGTTTGCGAGAATTCATTGCTTTATTTTGAATAGAAAGTAATATTTTATAAACAAATAAACGAAGAGGTACGGAAGAGTGTGATAAAATCCTTCCAACAGAAACTCCTCTTCTGTTTCTTTCTTAGCTTCATTTATAATGGAGAAATACTTTGCGAGAAGTCTACTCATCCCGTGACTGGACACACTCAAATCGCTACTTATCAATGCTCTATGGAACGGGAAATTTTTTCGCTTTTTTGCAATTCAGTAATTTATGAAAAAATTATGAATATTCATGGTTATATAATTAAAAATAAGTGTAAATAATACAAACATGGTGTTTTCTTAAATACTTTCTCAGTAAAATTACGAATTTTATGGTCCATTACAAGAAAATGCATAAAAAAAGTGAATATGATATTTTCTAACGACATTCAATTTTACATATATCTATAAACATTATTATAAAGCAATACTGATAGATATTTGACTTCAGCGTGAAAGTGGGGCAATTATAAAATTTATCATAATCCTCGAAGAACTCTTTCTATTTGTTTGACCTCGGTTTAATTTACCGTCAAAAAATTAATATAGAAAGACAAGAATCTGTGTGTCAAAGTATTGGGCTTAGCTAATGATTTGAATAATGAAGAGATAACAACTATAAGCCTAAAAAAACACTAAGTGGGAGCTGATGAAAAGCAGTGGTGGCGGTAACACAGTGACATAAAGGATTCTGCAGGTTCGTGATCGACATCGAACCTACGAACTATGCCATCCGCTCCAATTCAATAGATTAGTAAAGAAACATTCTGGTAAAACCAACACCATTTCACAAAAAGTGGTCATTAAAGTCATTGCGTAAACTCGCATCACATCCACTCACGTCCATGATGTCACGTTGAACACGAGTGCGTGGGCGCATTCCATAAGATGATTCGATCAAAGCCAAAGCTGATCTTATTTTAGAGGCGTAAATCAAGTGCATCGTCCTTACTTCTCATTCATGTTGTATTTTTGTCATTTAGAAATCAGCTGTTTTTGTATTAACTGGAAGATTAACGACTATGCGTTTTTGTAATGATAAGACAAATTTAGTAAGCACAGAGGGAATATTTCCTCTTATAGGTGATACTAACATATAAATTATCAAATTGATTTTAATATGATTAATTACTTGAACTCAAATCGCGATATTAACGTAGTAGTAGTAGTATTGATGTTGCTTCATATGCTCATACAAATATATGACTCCTATATTGAATGTGTTTTTTTGTTCATTATCATTGTTAATTGCGGCACACACTGATAAATATTGAAAACAACAAACACACACAAGTGAAGAATTTAGGAACTCCACTGAGAAATGGCGCATTTAGTACCGATTGTAGCAATACTTGTCACTACCCCTCCATTCACCAATACACCCCCGCATCATAAAGCAATTAATTCTAATTTTTCAAAATAACCACTTCACTCTGTATCACTGATGGACACAAACCGTCAGACAAGGTTATAGATTTTATCAGATTCGATATTACGGTAGCAGAGCAGCTTTGAATTTATCGCTACGCTATCTTACTTACTTGTTACTTGTTACTTGGATGGCCCGTCATCACGCGTAGTGCGAGCCCAAGCAAATCTCCATTCGGTTTCGTTTTCTCGCGATTGTCGTCCATGGTGGTGGTCTTCCGCGTACATAGCGGCACTGCCGCGTCCCATTCCGTAATTCTAAAATTGTTTTAAGCTGTGAGTTTAGCTTCCCAGCATTTGCCTCGAACACGTTTGCCCATCTTGCAGGTGGCTGTTTTGGAAGGCGTGTGTATTCTCTTGGGTACCATTCTACAGTTGTTTTCTTCCACCTGTCATCTTTTCTTCTCATTACATGATCATCCCATCTACGTTTCGCTTTTGAAGCGTATGCCTCTGGATGAAGCAGACGTTAGAATTTTTGATTTCAGTACTGCGGAGTCCGACTTAATGTTATGTTCGTCAGTTATATTTAAGAAGACTCCTTTCAAACGCCCTTTAAATAGTTCTTGTAATCCATAACGAGTCTCGTAAAACAAAAAAGGTATACGTAAGATTTGGTTTCTTCCATTTCAAAATCATCAATCGTGATTCGCTTTCCATTACTCCATGAGTTTTTCATGAACTGGGTCTTCTTCTTATTTATTCGCAGTTCTATGTTCTTCCCAACT
>KN716732.1:35204-52049 GCA_000816705.1 Dictyocaulus viviparus | reverse complement strand
TAACGTTGGCAAATTGGGTACGGTAATATTGGGTAGCTATCAAATCAATTCTAACGGTAACTGACTAATAGCGTTAGTACAACCTCCTCAATAAAAGAAATGTTACGGAACACTACAATATCGTAATACAATGTGTAATATCTTAATCATAATAGAACTGTCAATACTTTACAGAGCTCCGTGAGCATCATTATAACAATGATTTGCATAAGAGCATTTCGGTAGATTGAAATAATTGGTTTGACCGTAAGTTAACAGAAGAATAAGCTCTTTTTTTTTCTTTTACGGTGATAGTAAACAAATCAATAACAGGTGTGAGGTTATTCTCAAATTAGTGTTTGAGTTAGAGGTGTATAATTGTCATAGTAATAAATCACTTTTCGTCCAGCATCTTAGCCGTGATTAAATGCTTAGCTTGACGAGCAGTTCTTTAGAAGAAAAAAAAAGCTGAACATTAATCAATTCGGCTTAGGCTTAAGCTTATCATCGTTACAGTGAATGCGGTTTTTGACGAATTCTGCAAACGTCAACGAAGCAGTTAGTCAATCAGCATTTTTTTTTCTTCTTCTCTCCATCTGCATACAAAAAGTGAAACGGAATTCTTTATGTCTATCAGACGAAGCAAGACGGCGTGAAAATTATTCTCATACCAACCGTTTCTCTCATAACATCATAAGAGCAACAAACTCAATTCTTAGTGAACAGAAAAAGTGAGCTCAATAGAAATTCCTCTCATTTTCAGCTTTACATTTTGCATAATAAATCTCATTAACAGCATAGAAGATGCTTTATGTGGTTTCGTTATGAACTGATATATTTCCTCTTCTTTCATACAATATGAGTGATGTGAAATATTCAGTTCCGATTACACTGAAGCTATTCATAGTGTTTTCTATGAGGGCACATGAGTTACAATAGTCATCATAACGACAGCTTCATATTAGGAGGTTACGCGTGATTGCTGACGGTCTATACATAGACCTCATATACAACACATTTAATTATTTGACGATAAACGTAATGAGTTGAAAATTTTACATCACTCAAGTCACGTATCGTTTCAATCGCGGGCACTCGATGGATGGTTCTGGCTTTGATTCTAGCGAGTTAAGAGCCTCGTTTCATTGATAAATGTACTAAAACACGATGAGGGCATTTGTTCATTGCTTGCATTCACCTCATTCCTTTTTTTTTGTTTTCGACGAAGATGCCTAAACGAATCACTGTAATTTAAAAATCATAACAACTTTTTTACTTTTTACGATGGCCTCATTATTGAGTTCAATGTACATTTTCAGTAAATCATTAGTACAACATTGGTGAATGACACTACAATAGTGTGTATTTCATCTGTATGAATAAAAAAAATTCAACAATCGCATGTTTATTTAACTTAAAAGCGGGATATAACTCAATAATATTCCTCACACACTTGTTATCAGATGATTTCTCACTTTTTTGAATTCTCTCTCCGGCATCTGCTTGTTTATTGTTGTTTCCCTGCTTATGAGAAGGAAAACAAACGTAAACTTCACATTTATTTCAAGCCAAACATCATAAATTCCCATATCCACGCATGTTTTCTGACCACCCCTAACTCAATACTAACTCAATACAACAACATCAAGCTACCAAAGCTTTGATTCATCAATAGGAAAGAACTTTCATTTTTTTTTCTTCACAACAAGGCGATCTACTGATATCGTGCATTGAGAAGTTTTCATAACCTTTCAGAATTGGGATAACCTTCATTTATGAGGCATTCGTGGAGGGTTAAGCTGCATACAGATTTCAACTTTGCAGCTTAATTTATTGCTGTCAGCAGCTCACCACTAATCGATATTGAACAACATCTACTTTTTATGACTGGAAATGACTTTTAACTCAATCAAGTGATTTTGGAGTCTTCAACTTTTCGAGAATTAGAATAATTTTAACTCAAATCTTTGTGATGTTCACTGGCTACGGGCCAACTGTGCACTCTTCTTCTTGCCAACCACTTTACTACGTGAGTGAAGCGGATAGTTTAAAGTCATCAATAGGTTTTCAATGAGCGGAAACAACTAATTATATTAAAAGGGTTATGGTTAAAAGTTGAAGAAGAAATGTGAGAAAAAAAAATGATTCTGAAGTCAATTGGACCATGAAGTCGTTTCTTTTTAACGAGTATAGCTTTTTCTTGGCCCTAAACTTTTTTCTGGAATCAATTTTTTCAACTTTACCCTTTGAAACGTGCATCATTCAAACAACATTCGGGATATCTTGTGGATTAACCTCATTGAATGTTTTATGATTACGATTCGATGCTTATAATGAGGATGACGATGCCGACGACGACGACGACGTTCTTTTGAAAATGCTTCAGAACTTGTTAACAATTGAATATTTAGCTTAGAAAATTATGAAATGATTCTGATCTGTTCTTCTTGAACGGTTTTTGTGGTAGGATTTCACATTCTGTTCAAATAATGACGTCCAGAAATGTCGTACGCATCAGATGAGAGGGAATGATGTTGACTTCAGGGCGTGGCAGATTTGTAGCAGTGAGTTTTTCGACGAGTTTAATAAGCTTAAATTTCGAAATGCAGTTGTACAAATCAAAGCTGATGTTAGCGTTAACGAGATTTTCACAATTTGTTTTGCCAATGGATGGCAACAATCCGTCGCTAACAGAATAGCGCCTCATTCGATATCGGGGAGTGATTTTTGGTCGACCACTTAACAAATTTTTTTTTCGCAAATCCAATTTGACAGAATACGAAACAATTTAAATATGTGATAAAGTACAAATGTAATCGAACTCCTCAACAAGGTTCAATAAACAACCGCATTGTACCTCTCTGAGAAATATTGCCTATGTCGTAAATTTTGCTACCTCATTATTTATTCAGATCGTTGAAAAGTGCTTATTGATTCTTTTTAAAACTAAAACAGACGGAAAATAAACTCAAACAGAAAAATAAACCTCAAAAGCATAATTATTATTAGGTTGATTTAAATACTATAGAATTTTATCGATTTAAACAGTACTTTATAAATTTTCATAACTAATTAAACATGAGAAAAAAAATATTTTTCTTACTTAGAAAATTATCGTACCTTATATACAATATCCCTCGCTTTTATTGATAAGAGTTATAGCAAGGATTTCATAATGAACCTCATCTACAGCCTCGAAGTTCAATATCGATATAATGATATCGATTAGTATGACTTCATTTACCTCACTCGCAACAAAAGTCCCCTCAGGTCTATTGATACATCTTATGGTGATTCGATTTTTGATCAGTACATTTTCTAAACTATCAGTCCTAGTGATATTGTTCAGTTACAATCAATATCGATAGTGATTGCGATTCATAATAGAATTTTTCCTCTCCTGGATTTGACTCACTTCAATTATGAGTACGAATGAATTGAAAATGTAATTATGATAATCGTAGTCATATTTATAATCGAAGCAGAGTATTAATTAGATAATCAACAAGCTTAACATGTTTTTTTTTGATTTTATAAAATAATGTGCTTACAAGATAACTCATGATCTACTTAATCAATAATCGTCGCTGAACCTCATTAAGTTTCTTATCATCAAATGTTTTTTACTTCTCAATATTAAACGTATAGAAATGACTTGTACAATTTATGCTAATTTTAAAAATATTAATGCACATTATATTATTTATTTTACATATTCTTATAACTAACAGTGTTAAGCTATCACTCTTTATCAGTGATAATTATAAAAAATAATATTAAAGAATATTTGAAAAAAATTTAACTACAAGGAAACAAAATCTGTTCCATTAATATCCTCTATCGATTACGCTAATGAGTTTTGTTAAGGGTTGAGTTATAAGGGTTAGGTAGGAATAAGGATTTTTTCTATTTTTTCTACTTTTCTTTTTCTTGTAAAGCCAATATATTATGTTGGGCGACTTTCCTCTCGTACTCAATCACATGACAGATAATCTTCTATAGCATAAGCTCTCAATGATCTGCCATAATATCGAAATGATTAATGATAAGAAATCGCCTATGGCATGAATATTCGAGCTTTTTTGTGAGTACTGTTATTACCTCAACAAGTGATAAGACAATCGTTTTATTAGTCGTTAAGCTCTCAACTCAACTATGTTCCTCAATCGATTTTGTTATGAAAGCTTGAAAAAATAGCCTACATATTGGTTAGTATTGATCGATGTCGGATTGACGACGACGTGTGAGGTGAATGGAATGTAATAACTAAACCAAATAGTCAAGTTTGAGTCACGGCTTGCTTTCAACCAAACACGTATCCTGGTATTTGTCACATTACCATAACGATATAGTTTGATCTATACAGTAATTTTTGATCTTTGTGAACAATAACAGGTTTTCCTCTAGTGGATAAGTTTCATTATCGGAGGTCTCTCGTTTGAGACTCACTGATTATTTAAATCAATTAAATGTTAAGCTATAAAAGAGTAAAGCAATATTTACAAAACGGCTTACATCGAGATTATTTCCCTGCTTAGTAGGTGGGTTTCAAGCAATTTATGCTGATAAGATTGGCTATATTTTAATATGTATATTTTGTTTCAGAGTTACATGGAAACGACCTCGTAGTTACCGTAGTTGAAATTAAGTAATAAAAAATAATTTAACTCATTTGAGTTTTTTTGTTTCATCGTATTTCAGACAGATGTTTTTGAGTAAATTTGAATGACTTCATCACTTCAACTTCCACGTTTTCTTCTCAGCTTCATCGTTAGCTTCTCTAGCCGAAAATAGCAAAATTTATTCATATTTTCAAGCTCGTCCTGCTGCTTATTGTCTACAATATGTTCATTTCATACTTTAATTGATTTTTAATGAATTTATATTTTTTAGCGATCAATATGCTTCGAGAAAAACCACCTGGTACATTTGTTGTTCGTGACTCGAATAGCTTTCCTGGAGCGTTTGGACTTGCGCTTAAAGTAGCCACACCACCTCCAGGAGTTCAACCAGGTTAGATACATCTACAATAGACTAATCAAGCTGCTCAAGCTTATTAGGTATTATCGTATCGATTACATGAAACAGGAATGAATCGATACTGGCTATTGACATAGGAGACGAGAGACTGAGTTTATGCATTTGTAATGAGCGTATTCATAATCAACTTAATTATTCTGGAATCGATTCCTTGAAGGAATGCAACTTAGAAAGCGTTCATTATCAAGCCTAATTGTCTAAATGATCTTCTTTACTAAATATATTTGAATAAAATATACAAATGTAAGCATCACTGCTTTCAAATTACCATACTTTTTTCCCCCGTGGCGTTTACTATATTTGGATGAAAAACGGTGAGACTGATTTCATCTAACGATTTTTGATTTTCTCAAGATCTCATCAAAATTCAATTTACTGTATAAATTTATTATGTAATATAATTATTAATAAAGTTAGTTTATGAAATTTGTATGGTTGATACTGTTGCTCGTATTTTTGAAATTTGCATATTCAATTTTTCATTCATTATCGATATTCTTCTGCTATCACGAGTATGATGATATCAATTTTACTAAGCTTGAAGTATACGGCTGTGAAACTTCTAGCTGCTCACTGCTGCTCATGATCTTCTGCTTGACGATGTCTAAAAAAGTTATCGTTTATGAATAGAAGATATGGCGTACTTGTGATGGATATGTAAGCTTTAGCCGTTATATGACATATGCGATATGATAAGTCCTCAAGGGAATCCCTCGGAGAGTTCAATATTATCTCGAAACTTTTATTTTATTTATTGCAAAAGTTTTTAACTATAATTCAGATTTGTTACTAATATAGAACTCTTAAAAGCTTTCATTATGTCGTATGAATCTTGAAGCAAAAAAAAATCACAGATCTTATCTCTTATCAATTTAAGAATGAAGCTTTGATATTTAGAGGAAAGTGACTCAATATAGTACGTCTTATAATTTCTTGTATCGGTAATTGGTATTCGTTAAAAATTACGTTATTTATAGAATTTTGTTAACTTAAACCCTAACACTCTAACTCATTCACTCTTCTCATTTACTCTCAAGTAGAGGTATTGAGTGATATTGTGAAAATTCTATTACGCTGAATGAAAATGACAGACCTGATATTTGAAACTAACAAGTAAATAAACTCAAATTTCCAAGTCCAATTGGTCGGCTATGCTCGTTATCTTGGAGCAATCCGCATAATGAGGTCCTCACTGTTCGACTGTTCAATGAGGTATGCATTAGCTGCACTGTGAATGGTTTGTGTCGATGACTATTATCGTGAAACGTCTTCAATGATAATGAGTTCTCCGAAAACCGTAGTAGTGATCAATGAGTATTTCGTTCGTCTCCAAAGATGAATTACATGCCTCATTGACATGCACGTTTTCAAACACGTACAGTAATTCGGTCAGAGATTAGATGCACGTCTTTTTCAAACAACGTAATAAATTCTTCTAGGATTAGAGCTTAGAGTTGAGTTGTATCAAGACGGATACATTTCTGTATATGATAATTAACTTACATTTTGAAAAGCTTTCAAGATCGGCTATCCTTTAACCTTGGCATTTGTGAATTGAGTACCTTAACTGTAACCTTGCTCAGCAGTTGTTGAAGTTCATACTAGCCCATCTCCCTAACACCAATGTTTTCTTGGGTAATCTACACAAAATGCGTTCCAATAACGCACAGGCGATGAAGCCATTCGATGTCAACTCATTATAACTCATTATAACTGTCAACTCATTAACGTGTCGAATGACTGCCTGCTGAAAGAGAAGTCAACATTTATGGCTTGTCAATTGGACAACTCAAGACGCTCATTAAAGAATGTCTGCATTGATGAAATTTTAAATGGTCTGGAAAATACTTTTTGCAAATAAGGGGCTAGCAATGGGATAACGATTAGCCCCTTGCTCAGTTATGGTTTATATGTCTAAAATTCAAGCCCCTTTATTCGGTTTTCGCCCTCCAATGCTTCACTCTGGATACATAGAAGGTTGTTTTGATATCTGCTCCACACAAGGAGAAATGGACAAATGTTTCAAGATTCTAAACAAATAGTCGGAGCACTTAAGCTAACTAGGGATGAACCGAAGAATGGGTGACTTCCATTTTTGGATGTTCAAGCGAGTCTTTTAGACAAGGGTTACGCAACCATGTGGTACCGCAAGCTGAGCAATATAAACATCTTAGTACACTGTTTATCTACCTATCCTTTACACACAAAGAAGGCACTTATAAGGAATATGTTTTCTGCAGCTTGAAGCGTATGTACAGGAGAAGCAGAACGAACAGAGTCACATAATTTCGAGCAATAAATAGCTACTTCTAATGGCTGTAATATAGCTACCACTCACAAGAAGCGCTGTGAAAGAGATAAGCCCCTGAGCGAAAACTCTAGTGGCTGGTCAAATCCCGTTTATTTTACCTTTTATATTTGATGAAGTAAACATAGATGTTAAGCGATGTTTGGTTAACGATTATAGAAATCCCACCAAATTCTCTTAAACACCAATTAATTTGCAACCGTCTGTACGACCGCTTATGCATGACAAAAAGCATGCATTATATGACCTAATGGGAAAAGCGGTGTTTGCCTGAGGTCATTTACAATATACCTGATTTCATGTAAAACTTACGGTGAGGATTACATTCGTTAATCAGGTCGTACCCTACGTATTACAATGAAAGAGCACCTAGATGGAAAAACAAAACTTGGGATGAACACTCCACTAGGTGCACATAGGTTTGAGAAGCATAACGGTGTCGACTTTGAAATTCAAAGTCAAAATCCTTGCGCAAGAAACAAGAACACCCGCGCGAAAGTTTTCGAAAGCACTCTGGATAAATACCAGAGCTCCAAAATTAAACAGAAAAGACAAGTGCCTTGTGGATATGCATGACCTAAGCTCATATATAAGGCTGATGTTTTTGTTTAGTACCAGACATTAGTCTCTATACTGTCTTTATAAACGGTTGACTCTACAAACAACAGAGGAAATCCATTTTTCAAGATGAGTATTTGGAGTGAAGTGTATTAAAACTTCAGGTTAGCGGGTTTATTTTGGACGGTTAACGATAGTGTTTTATTGAATAGACCTCACAATTGACATAGACCTCTTTCAGGCTCTGAAGAAGGCTATTCAGCCAAAGCGTTAGCCTGTTTCTGCGTTGTATAGTGTACCTTCAATAAAACCTTGTTTACCAACCTCAAATATTGATAAACAATGTTACAGTCAAAATACTAACATCTTTATCCATCCACGACCATGAGGTTCTAAAGGAAATACCAAGTGAGGTCGAAAAAAGTCGTGGAATTTTCAACTTCTTCTGAACAGTAATACTTTGAACAATCACATTGATAACATAATGATAAAAATGTTATGTCCTCTTCCTTATAATTATAATTTATTCCCTCCTCCCTTAGAATTTATCAATTATTTTTTGAGTTTTGCTTAGAAAACAATATTAGTTCACAGTAGAATATTAGTTTTAGTAAACTTTAATTATAAAGTTTGAAGGAATCTTTTACGACTTATAGAATTAACTGCGGAAATGTTTCTTTTTTACCTCAAAGCATATGGTTTACACAACCTCAACAGATGCTTGTGAATATCTCTGATAACTTTATCTAAGTCAATAATAGTACGAGGTAGTATGAGGAGGTGTAATTTTTCAGTTCGAAAAAAAATAACTTGAACATCATCTACGTCACCAAAGAATTCTGAATTTCAATCGTGTCTTGTTAGCTGTCATTCATTGCGCTGTGCACATCATTCAATTTGATCATTATTGTTGCTTTCAAGCCGGCTTCTTGGCTTTTCCTAAGAATAGAAAGTTTTTTTTAACTCATCTGTTAGCAAATTTTGATTGAATTCTTCCATTATGAATTCATCCCAGTCTTTCAATATGTGGATGAGCTTAATACAAGCTTGATATGCTTTACTGAATATCTCTAATCATTAAGCTGTCTGAAGTTTTTCAAATTACAGGAGATGGAACTGAACTCGTACGGCATTTCCTGATTGAACCTTCGCCGAAAGGTGTGAAACTAAAAGGATGTAATAATGAGGTAGTACATTCTCTTATTATGAAGTTTTAATCTATGAATTTTTGTTCTATAAAACAATATCGGTTTTTTTTTCGTACTCAAGTAGAACAACATTACTTGCCAGTGTCGTTGGCAAAACATTGAATACTAATATGTACAGATTGTAATAATTAAATAACAGTTATTTAAGAGAATGTATAGCTCAATTGGTAAATTCACATAAAACTGACGAATTTACAGCCGGTATTTGGTTCGTTATCGGCGCTTGTCTATCAGCATTCCATTACACCACTTGCATTACCGATCAAGCTGCTACTTCCTGAATACGATCCAGCCAGTACGCCTGAACACGTGTCTGCCACACAAGCACTACTCGAACAGGGTGCAGGTTCGTCGGTATCTTCACTATTGATATTATCAATGAGCAAGTAATCCGTACTGTCTTGTTTTGTCCGAGTTTCACATCAGCTTCAATGAGTTATGTTGATAGAATTTTGGTATCTCACGTAGATGACGTAGCTTTAGAATTGGATGTACATCAGACAGTACTTAAACTCATATCTCGCAGGTTTTTGGTTCTTGTGTGCTGCCTGTACTTCTGAGAAATTTCGTAGCATGACTCATACTATGTAAAACATTAAATTTGCTTCTACATTTGACGAAACGCATCAAATCGTTAAACAGTAAGTAACCCCTATATGAGATGCTGACTCACGTTTCGCCTCAACGCCTCAAGCTTGAAGTTTTAGGACCCATTAAGCTGCGCACGATTACATAGAAGGATATTTGATTTATTCTGAACCGTGAAAATTTTCAATAACCGATCATGTTAATATTCACCAACTAAGTTTAATTGATGGATTGTTATACAAGTCTAAAATCGCTGGAAGAGTCCACATCATCTGTATATTTTGCTTTTGTTCAATACAACGACGTAGTGTTGGTGGTGCCACAGTGACATTCCGGCCTGAATCAATAAGCCGCAGCTCAAAAGTACAAGCAGTACACCAGACCGAAAATCTGCGATAAATGAGCTTAGAAATATGATTCCTAACCAAGCACTTCATTCCTCCGGGGCTGGTAATTTGGTTTCAGAGAAATCTGGGTAGGGTAACTAGCACTGATTTCGTGAAAAGTGATGAACTATAGTCATTGTGTAGACCAGGCACGCATTCAACCACCTCGACAATATCACGTTGAACACGGAATGCGTTGACGCATCCCGTCACAAGGGATTGATCAACGACAAACCTACTTTTCATAGAAGCTGAAATATCAAATTAGTTTTCACATTTGAAAAACACACACAGAACCATTGAGTAATTAATGAACTATGAAAATATATCAAGTATAAGTCGATTAAAGCCGTTAATGAATCACTTTATAAAAGGGACTAAACAAAAATAAATTCACAGTAATGTAATTTTTGAAAGCTGGAAATCAATGGTTAAAGCCGAAAAATTTACATATTAACTTAGATGAAGAAAAGCTGGATAAAGAACTGTCCTTCTGAAACTGTGGCCATTCACACAGTTTATTTTTCACTAGAAAACTTTGTGCTTTTGCTGAGATTCGATACATTTGTTTATACGCTGTCGCCACAAGGAGGCGTTCTGCTGTCCAGAAGCAAAACAACTGGAGACAAAGTAGCTAATGCTTCTGTTGAATCAGGCAAAGGGATAAAAAAAAACGAGGGAATTTGATCAGACTGTATGATGAGGTTTATCGTCACCTTACTTACAGTACATCTTCAAATTTCTACCTCAAAAAGTCAATACAAATTGAATATTTTCGTAAACTATTGTGATAATGTACTCGCAATAAGGTGAAATATTCACCGTGAGAAAATTATTTAGTCATTAAACTATTCTAAATTGTTAATAGTATTAGATAAGGCTTTTTCAAAGTGAATAAAGTGAATAAAAATACTTCTACTACCACTTTTGTGGTTCAGTTTCCAATACAATGACTCAGTGAGGTTATAACGCATTTTTGTCGTCTAGTATTAATATTCTCCTAGCTGTTCACCTTATTTAATTTGTTTTGTTTGTTTTTTCAGCTTGTAATGTGGCCTATATTGGAAGTGTGGATTGCGAATCATTAACAGGAAGTGAATGTGTGCGACGAGCTGTTGCACGAACTGTCGACGATACCCAACGAGGAACTTCGCGACCAGTATCCGTCCATTTTAAGGTCGTACAAAGAGGAAATTTTACTCATTCGCGTTTAGTCCTTAAGAATATCATGCAACTTTGGTAGTTTTCATCTCTTATCAATAATTTTTCGTTTGCAGGTTTCATCTCAAGGAGTAACTTTGACGGATAACACAAGAAAAGTTTTCTTCCGTCGTCATTTTCCCGTAAATTCTGTGATTTTTGCTGGAATGGATCCTGCTGATCGAAAGTAAATTATGTTACGATTCTTTCAAGCTTTTCCTCCAAGGGATGGCTGATTGGTAACCAAAATACCTATGTTGTATCAGTAGATCACAATACTTCAGCCTTAATCTTCTTTGCATGAAATCTAAAACAAATGTGATGCAATTTCTACAGCATTTCAAATCTATACTCAATATTTAATTCAGTCTTGTTGGAAATATTAGTAGATCGGTTAATTTGATTACAGATTCGATAACAACTGTGTGATCGGGTTTCACGAGACGTGCATGAGAAGCGCACGAATATTCGCGATTGTAACCAGAAAGGTGAGCTAATTTTAGCCCTCAATTTTCGTTTTGAGTCTAGGACTTTCACTCCAAACCTCTACTTGCTTGAGAACGATCTATGATCGTCTATTTTACTATGCATGAGTAATTGTGCTGTGTGTTGTAGCATAACTGTCGAAGATGTTACAAATGTTCACACGATGTCTCTCGCTCATCTATTCAATTTTGACAAGTACCATATTTCAATGCTCGACAGTGAAGTGCCATCGAAATTAGTTTGTCGAAAGAAAACCAAGACATGAGGGAAATTAGTAGTTACGACCAAGATCAAAAAATATTCATTTTACACAGCAAACATGTTTTCAACAGTTCCTCATCACGCATCTGTCAGTCAAGGCATTCGAAATTGACTCGTTGAGTCTTACTCATTATCTTCTATATTCACAACGTAACGTCTAGCATTTGGTATATCAGCTCAGTTTTTCTATCTGTTAAACTATCATTGAAAATAAGAAACGAAATCAAAATAATGTTCAGCTACCATCCTTGTCTCGCTGCTGTAGAAGTTTAGTAGTATGTGATGCTGTGTTTCGTCTCAAACTGAACCTAGCTTTTCATTTCTCTTAGATTAATGAGCGACTGCTAGCATACTCGAGCAAAATAAGCAGCTCTAACTTGGTAATAATTAATCACCTCAAGTCGTTATGAAGATTGGACACAGTTTTTTAGTCGCTGTTTTTATGCAAGGCCGATTTGTATCTTATAACTTTTCTACCAAAATCCTTGAGTCGAGCGGCTCGGATGTGCTCTAGAAGTGATTCAAAGCTTCTTCCATACACTATATATAAGTATAATATGCTTTGGCGTTGATCAATACTTGTAGCAGAATGCGTCTACGTATTCGTGTTCAATATGATATCGCATACGTGACTGAATACAAGTATGGTTCGTGCAATGACATTAGCTGAACATTCTTTACATCAATGCAGCAGGCAAAACGCTAGTCATACTCACATTTATTTGGTACCATTTCATTGACTACGTAAGGATGGCGGGCTTGATAGACTTGGAGCGGCTGCAAACATTCGTGCCATCAATTCGATGATCGCTTATTATTCCCACTACCCCAAAATAATGTTCAGCTACCATCCTTGTCTCCCCACTGCTCCATGTACGTCTTCGTTTGCTCTAATGAGCGGTCGCATTCATATAATATTAATTGCTTATGACATTGTGCTACGTTATGATTCAGCATAATAATTAAAGA
Organism: Dictyocaulus viviparus; assembly: GCA_000816705.1. Classification (NCBI taxonomy): domain Eukaryota; kingdom Metazoa; phylum Nematoda; class Chromadorea; order Rhabditida; family Metastrongylidae; genus Dictyocaulus; species Dictyocaulus viviparus. Next base: position 39,066 of record KN716732.1, on the reverse strand, counting down.
GCAGCGAAAGAAACTTCATTTTCATATTTTCTTAAAGAGCCTACTGATATATATATATATATACGTTTCATGGAAAACTCGTAGTATGATTGACCCAAACTACACTCTGAACACGTTTTGAAAAGCTTGACGAGTTCTTCATATAATACAACTACACTATCATTAGAACTTTGATGAGTGCGACGTCATGGGAGCGGTCGTTACACGAAGAGACAACCCACTAGCCATCAGATGCTGGTTATGTTAGAGGACAAACTATTTCTTAGAATATATGGCAAAGAAGGATTTGGCTGTCACAGTGACTGTATTAACATGAATATTCCTATTGATCTTTTTGGCCATTTGATCTTTTTGTTACGAATAGGACTTCAATGGTACTCACAACAACAAATATCGTCAATTTAAGTATGGACTCAAGAGTTCGCTTGAAGTAAAAGTTGCGCGACTGTGTGCACGAATTGGCTGTGGTCGCAACTGCAAATGTACTAGTCAACTTTCGTTGTAAAATGAGTCAGTATAAGTGCGGTGATAGATCCCTTTGCAGTAGGAGTAGTGCTGCCACGCAGGACTTTTGATTCGATAGAGAGTTTGGCTTGTATGATTGTAGCAGGGAGATCAGCAGTTTGATTCGGAATTGGTTAATTACCTCTAAGCTGGTTAATTAGACTTGGTTGATGTAACAACAATAAATAATAACAATATAATAATGAGCAATAAAATCAATACGATGCGATCATCGGTAATCGTAAAGAGACCAGAGAGTAGATCGGATGCCTTTCTTATCTAACACATTAGGTTTAACACTAAAAACAAACAATATTGAAATCAAGCTTCAAATGACGTAATTACAAAGCCATATTAGCTGTATTCACATAGTGAACTTCATGTGACTTGGGTGTATAGATGAAATGGCTTGTTACGTTGCATAATTGTCGGATTGTGGCTGGAGGGAGGGCTTTCATATACTCAGCTCACTATAGATCGATCAAAGAACCGAGCTTGTAAGACGAGTGCTCATCTATGTGATCTAACGATTAGTGTTCTTGATTAATCTGTACATTTTCAACGTGTTGAACAATTAAGTTCCGAAAAGAGAGGTTCCGGTTGAACGGCATACGGTAGGATTTCTTGAGCTCTTTGCTTCGTAGGTTACCATTGTGTAAAGTTCAGATGCCTTCTAATTGAGGTTGAATACTTGCATTCGCAATGGTGTGTTTATTTCGTTTTGCCTCCTTCTTAATTAATGCTCTTTGCAGCAATCATCCATGGAGAATTCTTGTCACGTTTTTGCCGAATTCGAACCCGAGCAACCGGCTACGGCGGTCGTAAATTTCATTAACAAAGTTCTATTTGCAAACAGACGTTCATGATTATTTTCTAACAACATATCAATCATACGTTAATTATAATTATCATCGTACGAAGAAACAACGTTCTGCGAAAATGACAAGATTTAACGACTCGCTTTTACTTTGACATGAACGCATCAATCCTATAGAAAATTTGTTTTGTTACCAGAATTTCGTTGAAGTTATGAAATGAATGAGGCTCACGGTGAAGAGGTAGAGTAGTTGTTCAATTGTGTATATTCTCTCATTGTTTTACACAGCTTTAGCTTCATGATGTATAATAAAAAAAGAATCCATTTAAACTGTATTGCTTAATGATGTATTTAACTCTATCACAATTTAAAATCAATATGTTTCCGTTTTCACCAGCTATTCAACTCAGCAGCTTACTAATTAATCATAATTGCTCAGAAGCACACACTGTTCACATGTAAATGTTTAACCATTGACAATTATTACTAGTACATTTGATGGATTCGTGAGTTAAAAAGATATGAGACTATCCCTCAGCGAGTGTGTTTTCATTTCTAACTGTTATTATTGATGTTATTGTTTTTATCTGAGAGTATCGGTGCATCATAAGCTTTTCGTTTGTGAACATTTATGATTTTTGGTTTAAAAACTACTAATATTGCAAAATAATGACGTTATTGGTACGATATGTTTGCTTGAAGATATTCTCATGCCTCTTATTGGTCAAATATGTGCAACCATTGTCAACCATTGACCAATAGCACGAAAGAGGCGTGGTATTTTTTGTCGTCATTGTTGTAATGTTGAACATTTTTCTTTCACCTATATATTAAGAGAAAAGAAAAAACACCTATATTAAGAATGATTGACTGTGGATTTCTAGAGGTCTATTGATTTTATTTCGTTCTACGTTATGCATAATGTCTTTTTATTCGTTCATCAATTATGATTTGTAGATTGAAAAATAGTTTCTTTTTTATGTACATGCTGTTTTGTACTGGCGATTTTCCTCTTCGTCTTAGTTTATCGTTGTTCCTGAAGACTCTAAGCCTTATAGAGTGTCTTTGCAGTGGACTCATTAGCTGACTCAGCGCACAGTAACTTACCGTCGTGTCAGCGTTCACTAATACGATTCTCAAGCAGATATTTTATTTGTTTTACTTGTATATATATATAAGAAAATAATAAAGTGAGAATATGAGAATAAAGATCAAAGCATTGCACGTTTAATACATTTGAATTTCGCTATTCTAATGAGTTAGTAAGTTTTTGTTACTTAGCTAGATCTATTACAATTTGGTTTCATGTTGTTGTTTTTTGTTTCAATGTTGTAAAAAATGTAAGCTGCTTGGAAGGTTAATTGATTTGAACTCAAAAAGAGTTTCTTACCTCACCGTGAATCGCAAGATAGCAAATCTACCGTTTATCAGGACAACAGAGTGCCGCTTGTTTGGTAACGACACGTGGATTGCTTTTGATAGGATGAATACCTAATTATGAGCACCACCTCGTGCGTATACTTTATGCGTTCAATAAACATTAAGAATATAATGAACTATGAAATATAAAGAAGGACAGCAACATGGTCCACATTTAGCAGTCTTTGTGATACCGAGCATGTTCCGCATCGAAAAGAGCTGTGGAGTGGACTACAACAAAGTGCAAGCGTCGTCCGAATGATCACTCTAACGTCCGGTAGACCGAGACGACATGGGACGACGATTGTACATGACAGGAACGACAAGGATAGATTATGCTAGAACGCGACTTAATCATTGAAGTTTAACGATATGATAAACATATGCAGTGTCTAAAATCCTGTTCAAAAAGGTTTGTGACTTATTAAGTGACAATGCGAGGTATTAAAAAGAGGTGATAAGATAAGATGATTAAAACGGCACCACTGTATAGTAACTTTCAAATAAAAGTTGATGAAAAACGTATTCATTCTGTTAACCTTCTACTAATGTTTGGTTGGAATTCTCTGTAGGTAGGAGATGTTCAGAATGGTTAGGTGAGACATGCTTATAATCGTGTACTATCTTCGATATTAATTATATATTTCTAATAAAGTATTGTAAAAGGAAAATAAATAATGAACCTTAGTAACATGGAGTGCGACATCACGAAAGGAGGCGGAAAAATCGATCACTTATCGTAATACAAACGCTTCGTCGGTTACATTATGAACAGCGGAACAAATTAAGTACGCATCCAGTTTTCACAATGGCTTAAGGTCGCAAATTTTCAAAAAATACGTCTTTCTTATCTTTCTAGATGATTCTGCTATCGATTCATCGATTGCGCATCAAGGAACGTCTAGGTTTTCTCAATAGAGAGTCGTCGTGGCGATTGATTGATTGGGCGTAGTACATGATGTGAGTGTTGGAGGCAAATTTTGATAAAGAATCACAACGAAACATTGTTATGTAACGTTTCCACAAGAAGCTGTACTGAGGAAAATAACAGAATTCAGTAAATATACTAGTCTACACTAGTGCTTGGAGTGCTGCATTGTAGGAAACTGTTAAACAGATTGT
>KN716732.1:24546-35104 GCA_000816705.1 Dictyocaulus viviparus | reverse complement strand
ATAAACATTAAGAATATAATGAACTATGAAATATAAAGAAGGACAGCAACATGGTCCACATTTAGCAGTTTTTGTGATACCGAGCATGTTCCGCATCGAAAAGAGCTGTGGAGTGAACTACAACAAAATGCAAGCGTCGTCCGAACGATCACTCTAACGTCCGGTAGACCTAGACGACATGGGACGAAGATTGTACAGGACAGAAACGACAAGGAGAGATTATGCAAGAACGCGCTTAATCATTGAAGTTTAACGATATGATAAACATATGCAGTGTCTAAAATCTTGTTCAAAAAGGTTTGTGACTTATTAAGTGACAATGCGAGGTATTAAAAGGAGGTGATACGATAAGATGACTAAAACGGCACCACTGTATAGTAGCTTTCAAATAAAAGTTGATGAAAAACGTATTCATTCTGTTAACCTTCTACTAATGTTTGATTGGAATTCTCTGTAGTTAGGAGATGTTCAGAATGGTTAGCTGAGACATGCTTATAATCATGTACTATCTCCGATATTAATTATATCTTCTTAATAAGGTATTGTAAGAGGAAAATAAATAATGAACCTTAGTAACATGGAGTGCGGCATCACGAAAGGAGGAGGAAAAATCGATCACTTATCGTAACACAAACGCTTCGTCGGTTACATTATGAACAGCGGAACAAATTAAATACGCATCCAGTCTTCACAATGGCTTAAGGTCGCAAATTTTCAAAAAATACGATTTTCTTACGTTTCTAGATGATTCTGCTATCGATTCATCGATTGCGCATCAAAGAACGTCTAGGTCTTCTCAATAGAGAGTCGTCGTGGCGATTGATTGATTGGGCGTAGTACATGATGTGGCGGCACCTACCATTTACATATGCTGAGTGTTGGAGGCAAATTTTGATAAAGAATTACAACGAAACGTTGTTATGGAACGTTTCCTCAAGAAGCTGTACTGAGGAAAATAACAGAATTCAGTAAATATACTAGTCTACATTAGTGTTTGGAGTGCTGCATTGTAGGAAACTGTTAAACAGATTGTGGTACTGACTGTTGTTTTTGACGTATATCATCTAAACTTCAAGACACAAAACTAACAGAGCTGCAAGGCAATATTTAGATTAATATATAATATTGATTGGCTATGAAGGATCAATTCAAGAAGGCTAAAATTGTGGTGCGAGAATCACTGCCAGTTGTTGCTGTTGTACTACAACTGAAGATCAGCTGATACTGTGGTAAAATACAAAGACTTTAAAGCAATTTGTTGTATAGATAAGTCTAGCTTAATTAGTTTAAGATCAGTCAGATTTGGCTCAGTGGTGGAAGTGTCGCAGTGACACGTCGGCTCGAATCAGTTCGCGGCTGGCCCCCAGGCCTGCCACGCCATCCATCAGGGGTCGGTAAATTGTTACCAGAGAAATCTGGGTAAGATAACTGGCACTGACTTGGGTGAGGATCACGTTGAACACGAATGCGTTGGCACATCTCGCCACAAAGGATTGATCAACGCCAACAATTACTTTATTATCTTAATTTACATATTTAAAGCTAAAATCACATTATTACCAAAGCTTTAAGACATCAAGTGTTTTAGTGTATAGCAGTTGCGAAACGGTAGAGCAGATGTACTGGAAACAAACATTTTTAAAGAGAATTTTTTCACTTAATGTGACACGAAATAACTGATATCATCTTGATATGTCAAGTGCTTTGGTTGGTGCATTTGCTCCATAACTGATGAATTGAGCGATTCTGTTATTCAATGGGGTTTTCTGTCCCTCAAGAGGATTTCATCTCTATTTTTCAAGTGTTCTATTGATTGACATCCAAACTGTATGCTTACGATAAGACGTGATCGTCGTCCATTTGAAGGTATTCTTTTTTTGCTTCTCAGATTCTTAAGATGATCATTAAGCTTATCCTCTTAACAGTTTACTAGTACTCTGTTGTTAGTATGAATAAGAAACCTTTCAAAATGATAAAGCTTTTAAGAGCACTAAGGAATAACGTTATTAAATTTACCTCATCATTTCCCTTTAAAATCTTCATTATGTTTCTTGTTGATGTACAGCTTTCCTCTTTCCTCATGTCAATGAAATCTGTAAGTAACTGACTTTATGAGGTTTTCGTATATATGGAAAGGTTTTCTCTTATTCAAAACTGTTCCTACTCATTTTTTTTTTCACTCGTTGAACGAACTCACTCATTAAAATTTGCAAGCTTCTTGAAAACTTATCAAGTGTAATATTCATGAATAAGGTAAAATCAGCGATTTTTAACTAAGAAATCGTTCAGTGGACTGGAATTTGTTCCAACATACGACTGAAAATCCCTTTAAAAAAGTAATAAGATTAAATCTATTGCCGTATGTGATTTTTTTTTTCCACTTGCAGAATCTCTTCGTTTCTTAACAATGATAATGATATGTTAAGAGAAGTACTACGTGATTTTGAACTTATCAGAGTTCTGATAACGTAGCCCATAGTTTTTTTTTTCCCTCTACGATTACCTCTCTCATCAATTTCATCCTCATCAATCACAACGCGTGGGTTAATTATCTTCTATGTTAAGATAATTTTATTGAAATGAAAATGTTCTTAATGATAACATTTCAATGATAGATGTTAATTATATGTTTTTTTTATTCATTTTTTCAATGATAAATGTTGTGTTTCTTAATGAATAGGCGTTTCTAACGAACGTACTATGACGTATTCAGTTTTATGAGTACAATGTGAGTTCCAATAATGAAACAGATTAATACGACTCATAGAAATGATATATTCTGAATTCGTCAGAGATTTATATCGTGCGAGAATCGTTAAGGATGTCATATATCAATTTTGATATGAGCTTCCTTAATGAGGATGGGTAGCGATACGGTATATGATCGATACTGTAGTGTTCCTGGTCTACCATACTCATTACCTCTACCGGCTTGTGAATTGGTGTCAATGAAATTTCAGACCGATAATCGATGACTTGATAATAATTGATGGTCACCTGAGGCAAATGTATAGACTAACCGATCGTTCAAACACCTCAGTGATTTCACAGTCTAGACAAATCCGTCAAAACCTCATAAAAATCGATCAACTTTTAAGGTCAACTAATTCGCCTAACAAGGTAAATAATGATTTGCCTAATTAGTCACCTAATTTAAATTTTCGTTTTTATAATTTAACTAGAAAAAAGATGAGACTTTTATTTAAGTATAACTATATTTGCAATCTGTAATTATTCTATCACTAATTATTTTAATTGCACTTTTATATGAGAATTATCTATATTCTTACATTCTAATAAGAGTCAATTACCATTAATCATTTGCTTTATCAAACCTATGACTTAACATTGTGTTAAGAGAGTCAAGGACATTTCTTAATTCATTTACATTAATATTATTTGAGTAATATTTATTTGGAAGCGCAGTGGCTCAGTGGTGGAGGTGCCGCAGTGACACGCCGGTCCGAATCAGTTCGCGGCCACCCCCCAAGCCTACCAGGCCCGCCACCCCTCCGGGGTCGGTAAATCGGTACCAGAAGAATCTGGTTAAGATAATTTGCACTGATGTGGTGAAGAGTGGTCAACTGAAGTCATTGTATAGACCAGGCACGCATTCAACCACCTCCACGATATCACGTTGAACATGAATGCGGGGGCGCATCCCACCACAAGGGATTGATCAACGCCAACAATTATCTATTATCTTATTATCTAATATTAATTTACTTAATAAATTTTTGACTACTTTTTTCTACTTCTGTTAAGTATGAAGTAATGTAAGCAGCGTAAATTTTTCTGGTCAGCAATAGCATGATTTTGATAGTAGGGAGGTCATGACTTTCAAAGACACATCGATAACTCCAGCCAGATCAAATAATATATTTCCATATATTGATAATTTTAAATACTCCTTATTTACACGGATGTCAGAAGAAGTGAAGACGATTTCTGAAAAGACTATAAAGCTCTCATCGTATCAGAAAGAGCACTGATTTTGAACTAACGAGGTTTTAATGAGGTCATAAATTAGTGAAATTATTTTGCAAGAGGGAAAAAATCCCGATATAGTTAATTAACTATGAAAAAAAGAACGTTAACGCTGACAGAAAGCAAAGAACTCTCTAATAGTTGCGACTGAAATTTTTCGCTAAATAGTATTGTTTCTTGAAATTTTTCATTGGACAGGAGACGTATTTCACTGGGATTCGAATGAGCATCGCTCACGTGACAGAATGTCAACTAGTCCAATTGTAAAGCTTCATCCTCATCCAATAATAATGTTATCATGATCTATGATTTTTTCGACCAGAAGTCGAGCTGTGGAGGAGATAAAAATGATGGAGCCTCAACTAAGCCTATATATGTTGCTGATTATGTCGATAGCAGCATGGATGTATACAGTCTTCAGATAACGCTACAGTCTTCATGTAGTGCTGAAGAAAGCAAGTTTAGATGACGTTCGGTAATACATGCATACACACCTGGAGGTATTTATACATTTTTGAAAGCTTGTAAGAAAAAAAAGACAATCCCGCTTTCAATTTCGTATTCATTGACGGGGGTCGACGATGTGTTATATAGCAATAGCTTTTCGTCTTTTGCCCTCCTACTTTCCAGAATACAGTAATTTTAAGGGCATCGTAAGAAAAATATTCATAAAACAGGTATTAAATTAAATTTTCCGAACGTTGATCTCATAATGGAACGGATTAGTTAAACGTTTTTTTTCAAATGCAAGTTAGCTTTTTAATACTCTTAAAGAAATCAGTGATAAAGTGATCAATGACTTTTTCGCTTTCATCGGAACACAAGGAGAAGGAAAATTTTCGCGAAAAATTTCAACCAAACCTTTTCCTAATTTATAACGTGATACTTAAAATCTCTGGTCACAATCATAAGATAAGATAATTGTTGGCGTTGATCAATTCCTTGTGGCGAGAAGCGCCAACGCATTCATGTTCAACGTCATATCGTGGAGGTAGTTGAATGCGTGCCTGGTCTATACAATGACTTGAGTTGGTCACTTTTCACCAAGTTAGTGCCAGTTATCTTACTCAGATTCCTCTGTTACCAGTTTACGACCCCGGAGGGATGGTGGGCTTTGTAGGGTTAGGGGACGACCGCGAAGTGATTGAGCCGGCGTGTCACTGCGGCACCTCCATCACTGAGCCAATGTGTCTCCACAATCGTAAGAGGTCATCATTATTTTCCTGTTAAACACACGAATGGAAGAATGGTTCGAATAAGATACGTCGGTTAGTTAAATTAAAAGCAATTCAAAAGTTTCCAAGATCGGTTATCCTTTAACCTCGGCATTTGTAAATTGAATATTTGATTGTATTTTTGTTTAGCAATACTCGAGGTTGGTAAACAGTGTTTTATTGAAAAGGCAATACAACACAGAGAAAGGCTAACGTTTTGGCAGAATCGCCTTCATCAGAGCCTAAAAAGTCTATGTCAATTGTGTAATCTGTTCAATCAAACACTATCGTTAACCGTGCACACAGTCAAACCTAAAGTCTTAACACACAGTCAAACCCACATCATCACAAGTACTCACCTTTAAATATGGTTTTCCTCTATTGTTTATGGAGGCAACCGTTCATATAGGCAGCATAGAAACTAATGTCTAGTATAGTATATATCCATATCTATATATCTATATCTATATAGTATGAAGTCAGACTATCAGTCTTATATATATATCTTATATCTTTTTCTTTCGAACGGTTAACGATAGTGTTTGACTGAACAGACCACACAATTGACATAGACTTCTTTAGGCTCTGATGAAGGTGATTCTGCCGAAATGTTAGCCTGTCTCTGTGTTGTATTGTCTTCTCAATAAAACACTGTTTACCAACCTCAAGTATTGCTAAACAAAAATACAATCAAATAAAAGCAATTCACTTACCATCACTATAATACTACCAATACCATTGTTCATTCTTCATCCTGTCATAGTGTTTCTCGTATCCTTCAGGATAATCAATTATCGTAGGATATCAGTAAGCTTCTCCTCTATAACAAATCCTTTTCCGAATGAGGTTTCCGTGCAGAATTTCCAAGAAAGCCCACCAAAAGCATAGAGTATGGTCCGTCTAATTGATGTTTATATGTATCCAACAAATGTTCTTTCTCAGTGCCGAATTTATGCATCATTTGCATCTCGTACGATTCCAGTAAGCATTGTAAATATTCTGACAGTATAGGTATATAGGGAAGCGTTTCTTATTTTATAGTCCTTTCATAATATTTCATAATATTATTGAAAAATCCAATGCTTTACATCTAGCTCTTATTTTTTTCCTTCTAACGTCTACCTAACGGATAAAGGTAGGAAGTATTCTACAGTACCAAGCCAGCTTCTACAAAAGCATTGATTTTGCTACACTATGAGTATAGCAACCTGACAAGAAGCTCATTACCAGATTCATGCTGCACTTGTTATTGTAATTCTGACATCTATTTCCTTTCAATTTGTTCACGTAGATCACTAAATAATAGTTACATGAGTGATCCCTTTGTCACTCTTTATGGACGGTTCCATTCCTATGTCAAATTCCTCTCGAGCCTTTAAATCTATTTCTTAATACTACATATTATATTATTATGCTTACTGTAAAGTTTCAATTACCGTAAGCCAAGATTATCTTAGACGAATAATTAGTTCTCATCCTCACATTATATTTACTGTATCAATTATTCACCTTTGAATGTACTGCGTGACAATCTCATTCCTCTGGTACTGAAGCGCGATATTGTGCTCATTGTACCGTGAATACTAGTACACAGTACTGTACTCTTACTGTGTTTATCGATCGCCCGCCATAACCTTTTGATCTGCTCGTCTAACACTGCAGAACAGAAGCGAAGTTCTTAGATAATTACAATATTTAAGATGAATTACGATGAGTTTTTTCTCAATAACGGTCTATTCTTTGTTTTCGATAAGCTTCCTATTCATGAACTAAATGAAAAAGGAGGAAAATTCATAGCCATTTCTTATTAGTTCGTATCGAAATGACAGAGAGACTATGGCTGCTTTATTCTATTGATTGGATTCTGTCTTTAAGCACTTGATGCTACTATGATTTGAAGTAATAACAATGTATTTTGTTTGATTGTTGCCGGAAGCGATAACATAACGTTTCTACTTATCCCTGTTATGATTTGTAAGAAGAAAAATGTATTTTGTTTCGTGATTTCACGAGGATAACGAAAAGTACAAGTCCAAAATATTGTCGAGCACGTGGAGCTCATTTCGTATTGAGTGATAATTTGAAATCATTCAGAGATTATCGCTATCAGAGCCGTTCCGATGTCTGAGCACATCAAGTACGCATCGAGCACATCAAGTTGTGGTGTGACAGCTGGAAGTATGAAGCTGTAAGGTAAAAGAACTAATTTAAAACTTTGGTTTTAATGCTAATGATCTACCTAGTGATAACACCTACAGTTTCCTATATAATAATCATTATTGAGCTTCGATAAGCAATTTTTGTCCGCATCGACGGACATTGAATTCATCCGTTAGTGCATTACGAATAACCCTCACTTTAAAAAGTATATGTGATAAATTTCACCTGTTTACATTCGTTTAATTATACAAACGCTTTATTATGCTGTAAATATTGAAAGATGTGATTACAACTAATACCTCAAGAGGAAAAGATTATCCTCAATTCTTTTCAACGTTTTGTTTTATGTGTTTTTTTTTGCCATTCTTATCACTATGGATTTTTTTTTGGACATTAGTAAATTTGCATTAGTTATATATTAATTGATAGCCGGAAGCTCTGCCATTAATCAAAACGAGGTAAAATGACTCAATTTTCCGGATACAATTGCTAGGATTCAATAGATACTTGGAAATACTAGTAGATTTTTTAGAATTGTAGCTCATATGAATGGAGTGCATGCTTCACACATACATTCAACTTAATCACCTCTATAAGTGATGACATTGAGGCAGTTTACTCAAAAAAAAAACATCTAGTTCACTTAAATTACCTCTGCAGGTGAAAAGAGTTTCAATATCAAATTTGAATCAACTCACCACCATTACTCTTTTTTTTTTTGCTGAGTTAAATTCTATCACTATTATCATTCATGGTCAGTGAATATATTGGCATGGATTTTAAAATCATTAGAGGTTTGAATGTGATAACTTTCGCGCTCTTTTCTTTTTTATGACATATGTAAGAAAATGAAACTTAATTCAAATAATCATTTTTGTTTTCTATCAATCATAGGTTGTAATAGCTTTCTGCTTTATATCATTAATGATATTGAGTTAATCACAATGCTTCAGACCTCAGGCTCAATGACTCAAAACCTCTTTTTTTGTGTTGACTATGACAGATTGTAAAAGTTTCACATCTTTACAACCACTGGTGGATCTTCATAGTAAGATAGCCATGACGATTTAGTTTATTCTATTGGTAGTAGACTCAAGAGTTTGGAGAGTTATAACAACCCTGTTTGTGGCGCAATGCGCCTCGTTCTAAAGTGACTGACCGTCTAGAAAGAGGCTCACTTTCTCAACTACCACTGCTTTCGCGTACAATTGGTGTTCTACAGGCACCTCCACCACTGAGCCACTGCGCCACCATGATACAGCCCAGATATGAAGAATTAAGAATGAAAGTAGCAGCTGATATTTTTCCAGAATATTCAATCCACTCTATGCCTTGATTAATAAGCATGGTTAAATTCAAAGATGATCTCTCGATTCTTTGTAAAACCGTATATTTGAAAATCCACTGAGCATATTCATCTGAATTATACGCTCATCACTTAATGTTTTAAGATCGGCTTCGCTTCATTCCTGTTTGATATGATATTGTGGAAGTGGTTGAGTATAAATTGACTCTGCACACTATACAGTGACTTGAGTTGACCACTCTTCAAGCGCTGTTTATCTTACCACATTTTTCTGGCACCAACTCACTAACTGGAGGTGGAGAATGGAGGTGGCCTGAGAAGCGGAAGCGAGCTAATTCGTGCCTGCATGTCACTGTAGCTCCTCCACCTGCCTCGTCACTGCGCCTTTATCTGAACTATGGACTTTCCTTGTTATTCTGTCTAAAGGTGTATAATATATCAAAATTACTGAACACTTACAACGTGGTTATTCAAATCACAGTGATATTCTGTAGCAGATCAGTGCTGACAACTTATAACAATCAAGCAGTTGGTGAACCAATGAATGGTCACAGACCAAGATTATCACTACTGTTGTGAAACGCATAACATAGCCAAGGTATGGGTTACAGTGTTGCTTGAACTCTAAAGTTAAGTCTTGAGATGAATCGACTAATGCATCCGTTCAAGACACTGAAGAGTTTGTACGATGCAATAAAAATTTTAGCAGCGGCGAAGTGGTAAAGATCAAACTGTTTATTGTTTGGTGCTGTTTGTTTACAGTTCTTTTATTCATATATTCATCATGATAAACTTGTCACAAAACAATTTTTCCAGCAGCTTTTCCAACGTTCGTTATGAGACTAACGCGCAGTAGTTGAAAACATTCAAGTATTTCCTGCCGAACAGTACCGGCTGCGAGCGTAACAGTTTTCGATACATTACACCATTTGTTGGAGCCGAATTTTAACGTGTAATGAATCCGACAAGATTCAGATGGTTGTAGTGGATTAGAGCGGAAACGGAGCAACACAGTTACACACCAGTGACCTTTTGAGGTACAGTTTTGAGGTAACATAGAAGAAAATAACATGGATTTCTTAGCATTAATAACATTGGGTAACATGGTCATGTCCATGTAGTCGTCCAGAGACGTAACATATACGACTTCTACGACTTCTTAAGACTGTAAAAGGAGAGGAGAGCAGAACCTCACTGATTGATCGATCGATTCAATATCAATAGAGGAGTGATAATGTATGCATCTATTATTTACGTAATACAAATATTGATGAATTATGAAGAGATACAATCATAAAAATTATAAAATATTAATAAATTCAATAGTACTTTATAGAGAATTTTTTTTTTCATACTCTCGGAATATAAATGTAACAACAATTGCACTTCATAAATTGATTCATTAAGCAACTTTTGATTTATTCATTAGAATATTTAAACATTTGTTGACGTCTTAAACGAAATACAAAATAATGATTGAGGGAAAAATTTTATTATCCATTATTTTATTATTTATCAAAATTTGAGTTACATAACAAAGTGATTTTCCTCTTGTTTTTGCACTATCAATAGAGTTTTTTTTCTGTCTAGAAAATCGTCACGACTTCAGCAAATATTTTAAAAGTACATCAAAAGTGTTGCAAGAGTTTATCCTATACATTCTTTCATATGAAAAAACATAAACAAACTAAATGACGTCATAACAATATATAGAGATATGACTAATCTCAGTGATGATTCACTAGAAATGTGATATTTCGCCGTAGTATAATGATTTACGTAATGAACTCATAATTATTTATAGCTGTTATTGTTATTGTTATTGTTATGTAGTACACCTGTCTTTTATTTGTTATGTAGTACACTTTGTCTGTCAAGTAATCGCTGGATT